>JANPWX010000247.1:2606781-2628565 GCA_024734555.1 Trochalopteron elliotii
GAGGAGAGGAGAGGAGAGGAGAAATGTGTCAATGCTTAGTTATATTACTAAAAGAAACAAAGAGCAGAGAAAAATAAAACTAACCACCTGAAGAGTTCTACTTGGGTTTTGATTGACTGACTTACACATAGAAATTTTCTGAAGAAAAAAAATTATTATAATGGGTTGTGGAAATTTTCTTTTACCTTAGGATCGTTGCTGTAATTAGACTATATGGTTTATTTTCTGTGAAAGTGAATTTTCATCTCAAAAACAACTGTGTTGTTTAAAGATATCCAGAGACCACCAAGTTTATGTTCACTGCCTGGTAGGTTTCCAAAGTGACCCAGTTTTTCATCCTGGTAGTCCATGCCAGGGGGTTTGTTCTCTGTGCCAGGGGACAGTGTTTCTAATGTCACTGGATGTGGAAGGGAGCTAACAATGTATGGGAGAAGGAAGTCAAGGGTACTTCATGGAGCAGATATGTACAAATTGCCAAATGAGTATAGAGTAAATCTAGAGACCACAGAAGGGCTGAAAAATCAGTCTGAGAGGTTCATGTGAGAGGCAGCTGTTTCACTTCATGCATGGTGATAGGAGAAGAGAGTGGGGAAGCAGAGAATGCTGATACAGAGTGAAATTGGCCGGTTGCTTTCAAAGCATGTCAAACAGGATACTGAAAAGAAAATCAATTTCACCAAAAGCAGTAGAGCCTAGGGAGCCCATTACTGCCTGGGACCTTCCAGTTCTGAGGAGCTTATGCAAGTTTTTATTAGCCCTTCTATCCATGAGGAACTATAACTTTGGAGTTTTCATCTTATGTGAGCTCCCCTTTATCTTCCTTTAACTGGACATTGCCTGTTTTAGCCAGCTATGATTATGATTGCTCTATGGCTATGATAGCTCTGATATATATTTTGTCTATCTTCCCCAGAAATCTTGCCTACAGAGACAGAAAAAAAATATTTTTCTGCAAATACTGCTGTTCAGTGACAAAGACAACAGAGTTACAGTGCAGTGGTGAGAAAAATCCATGTGAATTTTATCATTACAGATTAATTATTGTTTAACCTTCATTATTTGCATAGATGCATTTCTTGTAGAACACTGATTCATATATACACATGTATAAAAACTAAACTTTTGCTTCTGTATTCTGTGATAATTTTCTAAATATCCTATCTTCCAGGTCTGATGTACTTACAGCTAATGCCGCCCTTCCTTGTGCTTCTCTGCTATGCCGCTATTCTTCTAAACAAATTGATCCAGCACTTGCCTACCTTGGTCATGAACAGATGAGCACAGTGGAAATATGACAAGCACAAAATTACTAATATGCCCTTTTACAGACCTAGTGGAGGTTGAATCATGATTTACAGATACTTAGTGACACCAAAATTAATTGTATTTTTAGAAAGAGTTTTCTTTATTCCAAACATTGACTGCCTCAGATTTTAATGGAAAGTATCTCCTTCTTTGGTTTTCTAATGTGAAAATTATGTATGCTTTTTTGTAATTCTTTGTCAATGGGGATAGTAAGAACACTCACAGTTTTCTGTCTTAAATAAATGTGTGCAATCATTTCCATTTGATATTTACTTATGTTCAGTGAACTTTTTACTCACAGCCCATAATATGTAATGGGGTGCTAGGCATTATCAGAGCATGCTTTTTACTCTTATTTTAGGCTTATCATCATTTTGTGGTATGCTTTGATGTTTCCCAGCCAAAGCATTCTCTATGCAAGTTGCATTAAAATTCTTACAAAATCAGTCAGTAAATTACACAAAAATATTCCATACTAACTGTTACAAAAGTTTATAAAAAATATTGGTTAAAGAAAAATAAGCAAGCCTCACTTTGTCTACTTATCTCAATATAACATACTCAAAATATCCACCTTTTTCTAGATGACTCATCACTGTCCAGGGAAACATTGACCTGGAGTTTGATATAGCTCACATCTCACATTCAAAGGAACAAGATGGACTATAAATCAGCTTTTATATCCCATCACACCCTTATCATAATGCTACTTCCTTGGGCTTTAACATATTTTAAAATTATTTCTTCCCTATCAGCATTCTCAGCTTTTAACCTATTTGCTGTTCCTTGTGCTTGTCCTGTTTATTTTTCTATCACCTTCATGACTTGTACCTGCTAGTACACTTCCCTTTGCCCACTCACGTGCTGAAGTAAAATGTCTCTCCTGTGCCGTCATTGTGCTGCAGGATAGAGAAATGGGAAACCTTGCTAATAACTTGCTTTAGAAAATGAAGATGTTGAAGTTGTGATAGCTGTAAAAGAGGGCATCTTGGGCTGTGGTGTATAACTAGAAGAGAATTAAATCTTTGCTGTGATCACAATTTCTAGGAAAATAAAATTTATTGTCTTTGATAACAGTGACCAACTTATGCATAGCACTTTATATAGTTAAATATAACAAAAATCAAAACATCTATAAACAGATTGTATGGGACAGTAGGTCATATGGTTCACAGTATGTGTTTGACCTGGTAATTGACAGATATTCCAAAGTAATTTACCATTAGTCACTCCATTCAATTATTCTAATACTTCATTCAATAACAAATGTGGAACTTCTATGAAAAATAAGATAATTCAATTTGAAGTAGAAAACATTTCACAAATAAATTAATGGTTTGATTTTCCAGAGTGGCTATATCAGTAAAATGAGGCTATTTTCTGTTTAAAAAAAAATATTCATTTTTACTCAGAAATCTACTTGAGGAATAAATTGATGTATCCTGACTGCTTTAAATGCAACTTTTTTGGTTTAAATTTTACCACAGTAAACTTAACACTGCAATTTAGAAAAACAAGAATCCTTGAACTGTAAGTCCAAGACCATACCACCTCCTTTTTAAAAAATCATTTTGTGTGCCCAGTATGAGAAAAGGGGACATACAAATGCATTGGATTTGTGTGACAAGGTTTTGGTAGTGGAGCTCTGCAAACATGTCTTCTTTGAGAAGCTGCCAGAAGCTTCACCTCTGTCCAAGAGAATTGATGCAAGACGACTGATGGATTCACCAGTAGCCAAGGCTGAGCTCATCAGTAATGGTGCTAGAACCTCTGGGATAATATATTTAGGAAGGAAAACAACTTAATGAACAGAAGAAAATATCAGCCAGAGAAGAGAAGAGTGAAAATATGTGAGAAATTACTCTGAAGACACTAGGTCAGTGCAGAAAGAGGGGTAGGAGGTGCTCCAGTTGCTGGAGGTGATTCCCCTGCAGCCCATGGTGAAGACCATGGTGAGGCAGCTGTGCCCCTGCAGCCCATGGGGGTCCCTGCAGGAACAGAGATCCACCTGGAGCCTGTGGAGAAGCAGGTGGAGGCCTGAAGGACATTCTGGCACTATGGGAAGCCAGTGCTGGAGCAGGGTCCTCACAGGACCTGTGGCCACAGGGAGAGGATCCATACTAGAGGGGGCTTGCTGGGATGATTGTGCACCCCAGGGGACTCATGCTGAAGCAGTCTGTGCCTGAAAGACTACAACCCATGGAAGGGATCCAGGCTGGAGCAGTTCACAAGGAGCTGCCGCCTGTGGGAAGAACTCACGTTGGAGAAGCTGATAGAATCATAGAATCATTAGGATTGGAAAAGACCTCCAAGATCAAGTTCAACTACTGACCAAACACCATTATGCCAACTAAACCTTAGCACACAGTTGCTTATGGAGCACTTCCATAGGTCATGACTTGACCAGTCCCCTGAGCAGCCTGCTCCAATGCTTGGCAATCCTTTCAGTGAACAGACTTTTCCTGATATCCAAGCTGAGCTCCCCTGGCACAGCTTGAGGTTGTCCTCCTCTCGTCCTGTCACTAGTTGTCTGGCATTAGAGACCAATCCCCACCTGCTTGCTTTCAGGTAGTTGATAAAGTTTCCCCTGAGCCTCTTTTTCTCCAGGCAAAACACCCCCAGCTCCCTCAGCCACTCCTCATATGACTTTCACTCCAGACCCTTCATGACCTTTGTTGCCCTTCTCTGGACACACTCCAGCACCTCAATGTTTGTCTTGTCCTGAGGGGACCAGAACTGAACACAGAATTCAAGGCACAGCCTCACCAGTACCAGGTACAGGGGGATCATCACTTCCCTGGTCCTGCTGGTTACACAGTTTCTGATAAAGATCAGGATGCCATTGACCTTTTTGGCCCCTTGAGCACATGCTGGCTCATATTTGTCAACCAGCATCCTCAATTCCTTTTCTGCTGAGACACTTTCCATCACTCTTCCCCAAGCCTGTAACACTGAACAGGGTGGTTCTGACCCAAGTGCAAGACTTTACACTTTGCCTATTGAAACACACAATTTCCTGTGACCCATGGATCCAGCCTGCCCAGATCCCAGATCCCTCTGTCAGGCCCTCCTGCCTAACATAATGCTGCCTGTGAGCTGTCTGAGGGAATACTCAATCCCCTCGTCCAAATCATTGATAAAGATATTAAACAGGACTGGCACCAATACTGAGCTTTGGGGAACCCCATTCCACACTGGAGCAGCGGAGTACAGTGAGGAGGAAGCAGTGGCAGACACAAATGATAAAGTGACCAGAACCCTCATTCTTCATTTCCCAATCACCTGTACCACTGGAGGGGAGCAGGTAGAGAAATTGAGAGTCAAAATGAGCCAGGAATAAAAGGGAAGGGTAGGGGGAAGGTGTTTTAAGATCTGTTTTCAAGATTTTAAGATTTAAGGTTTTATTTCTCGTTATCCTACTCTGCTTTGATTGCTATGGTAATAAATTAAATTCTTTTATCCTGGGTCAAGTCTTTTTAGCCCATGACTGTAATGTCAGCCACAATTCTTTGTTGTATTTCTCTCCTTTGGCAAGCATACATCCTTTTTGGATGGAAAAGTGATAGAGCAGCATTGGTGGGCACCTGGCCTAGACCCAAGGTCAAACCACTACAAAAGCATAAAAGAAAATGTGCTTTACAATGTATTAATATAATGTATTAAATTCAATTTATAAGCTGGTTTAAGTGGCTCAGTTTTGGGCCATTCTAGAAGACCAGACACAAGCAATACTTTTTTAATAGTTTTCTTCCTTTGATGCTATCCTCTATATTTCAACTTTTATACTTATTTTTTACATTTCTAACCTCCCTCCCACATGCCAAATGGAGCAAAAAGTATCCTTAAGGTATATCAGAAACCACAAAAAACATATTCAGTCTTGGAGTAATTTTAAAAAAATCTTTACATGGTTCCAACAGAGCAGTTCTCAAGCCAAAGTCTGAATAGTATGTATTTAACTTACCTAATGAAATATACTGTGGTCATATTATTTTTACTGAAATAATTGTGCACTGCTCAATTCCACTGTCACTCTGGCATATCCATTCTGCTTCATGTATAAAAGCTGTTGATATAGAGTCTTGTAATGTCTATTAGAATAATAGACATATTATTCACTGATAATAATTCACTCATAATTCACTGGTTTTCACCCCTCCCTTCTAGTTCTAACCTAAAAGTCTAATTTTAAATTTAACTCAAACCATTCATATCATCTTTTAATCATAAGGAACCTATTCCTGATAAGGTGAAAAAAAACCTCAATGTCAGTGAAAATAAACATGTAATTAGAGCAAAGGTGTTATTTTGAGGTTTTGACTGCTTTGGAATTATCTCATGAAGTCTTGATTTTACCCTCGGTGAAAAAAAATCAAAGGGAAGAACTTTTGTATTTCATAGGGCAGGTAACACTTGGTCTGGATATTGTCACAGTGGAGTGACAGCTCTTGCCCTGCAGCTGCCAGGATCTAATTATGCCTAGGCTCAAAAAAAAGTAATTATGCAGATGTGTGGAATTGAGAAGACTCAAACTGTACTCCAAATAGATCTGAAGGCTTGTGGCGCTATCACATCAAGCAGTGATTATTGTAATTTTCTAATGGCATTGGAGCAGGGATAAGGTAAGGAGTGTGTGTCTGAATGCAGTTATTTTAACTGACCTCAGAAGTGGCAAATTGTAATGTGCCTAAACTGTCATGGTAGGAGTTGACCAGATTCAGGTTAGACTGGAGGTCAAAGGAGCTTGCAGTGCTCCCAAGTCATGTTGCTAAAGGGAAATATTTTGTACAGTGACACTGGTATGGAGAGTATATGGAGCATGCAGTGGGAAAGCAAAGATCAGAGTTAGAGTCCCTGCTTTAGCGAGCTGCAGGATGTAGTGAGATTCCTTATTCTTCATTTTCTCACTGGCCATCATACACTGCACAGGTTAAAACAGAGAAATGATGAGTTCTTTCATACTTCTGGTTTTAATTGGGTAGGCAGAGCACGCTTTTCTTTAAAACTGAAATCATGGATAAAGGCTCCAGAGGTTAAGGACTTTTTTTCTCATTTGTTGGATCAATAAATGTATGCTAACCAGCAGGAGGCAAAAGATCACCTCCTTTTAGAAGGACTCATCAGCCTGGATGCCACTGTGTATCAACACAGTGCTGTCTGGCTTTGAGACTGAAACTGCTGTCATGTCTAATCAGCTTGAAATGAAGGTAGGGAGTTGCATCAAGATACTTGCATGTCCTAGTGCTGAACAGAACAGAATGAATCCAGACAGCCAACTCTTGCCTAAAAAGAGGGGAAAAGGATATCCTTTGCTTTTCTTTGAAGTAAAGTTATGCAAGTATATTGTACGAGATCTTTTCTGTGTATAGTTTCTTACACTTAGAAAAAAAATTGCTCAGTAGTCCAGGTGGTCTTCCAGGTAGAAGCTATAATTTTTCAGTTTAAACTTCATTAATTTTGCACTTTATCATCATTTTGAAAAAAGGGCTCCAAGCTGAATTGTTTCTTTCAGTTTTCTTTCCTTTACAGTTGAATATTACAATTTTCCCGATAAGAAAACATTGCCATGTAAATTATTTTAATAGCCCCTCATTACTTGATTAAATGTTTAATTTGTAAGGGGTTTATGAATTTAGACACCATACAATCTAGAAGCAAATGGCCTTTACAGAGTTTCCGGATTGGTTACAAGTATTTTGTTATCTGAAATGTCTTTTACCCTTTTGCCAGGAAGCTCTTCTTTCTGCTTATCTTTGTTTAAGGGTTAACACCAAAACCCAGAGAGGTTAATCCTTTCCAAAAACAGATTTCTGCTCTTAGCTTTTTATTCTCAGGAATCTTCCCAGGAAGAATATGTGTTTCTAGGAAGAAAGCACTGGAGAACTCTAAGTTCGTTACTGCAAAAGCATTATAAATGTTACTGATTCTTGCCCAGTTTCTGAAGTCAGGTAATATCATGCAATGAAGGCTCTCTTGTTCTTTAAATGAAGTCAGACACAAATAGAATTGCCAAACGAGCTAGTGCATAAATCAGTGCTTTGAACTTCCTTCGCTTATTGTTCACTAACAATGTAACAGTAGCTGAGACAAGATGCTCAAGGAGAGAAGTGACAAAGAAGAGCTCATATGTTATTTCAGACCTGATTAGTTAACATTTATCTTCTTGCTAAAATCCTTTGGGCTTTATCTGTTTATATCTAATTGAAGAAAAAGGAATTGACTGAGAGAATGAGGCTTTGGCAGGTGGTTTGGTTTAAAATCATAATTACTGCCAATACTGGCTTCATATTGCTTAGTTAAGATTAATTTGCTTTTCCTGAGGCCATTTACATTATAGGTTTAATTCTGATGTTAATCTTCTCTCAAAACTTGTCTTTAATTTGCAGAAATGGCCCTGTTTGTTATTCAAAGTCAGGATGCTTCTTTATGATTATGATTATGGTTATCTCACTATCAAATTTCATCCAGGTAAAGATGTCAGTTTCAAATCACAAACAACTTTCCTCCAGTGTTTGAAATGCTCCATCTATTGAAAAGAATGTCTGGGTAATACTGAAAATATGGTGAAAAACTTTTCTAGTTAAAAGTTTCTGAATTGTTATACAGTTAATCACAGCTTAATTTACAAAAGAAAACATTACTCACCTTGACACCTAAGTAAGTTTCTAAGAAATCAGATTGCATATTTGGTTAGAATAGTATACAATTAATCAAGAATTTGGAATATAATGCTTTATAGAGTGACAAGATTCTGTCTAAAATTCCACACTTTATGAAAAATCAGTTGAATTTACATAGCCATTTTATCTGAAGAACTCAGATATTAAGTTGTCTTTTTTAAAAAGTTTCATTTTTCTTTATGATTTTCAATATTTTTCTTACGACTAGGGGGACGGGTCCAAATTTAGCCACCCTGAATATAGTGAGGATACTTCCCTGATTTGATGCCAGGAATTAACCTAACTAAAGGGTGTTCATCAGCATCTAAATCAGACTTTGGTCTTCAAATTTAGAAATTTGTAAGTACTTAATAAGTAGCCTAATGTCTTTTGTTGTTATCACTGTTCTCAGTGATTGACCAATGTGATAAGTGATCAGTAATATGAGGCAGTTGCAGTAATATGAATACTTCTAGTAACATTTTTTGTAAAAGATGCATTTTATTTTTGAGTATGATGTTTTCAAAAAGGGAACTGCTGAAAAGAAATTCTGTGCAGTATATTACAGATTTTGCAAGCAGAAATTCCTTTATAAACACTACTGAGTAATAATCAGTAATACATGAATAAACTATCATAATTCCCTTCTGCTAGGAGTTATAATATAAATAACTTCTTAAGATGTAATATCTGAGTGTAATCATGAGATTTGCAATATCAGTACCATTAGTACACTTGGTTTTGTCAATTCAGCCTTTCCCACAGTGGAAAACTGTGCTAATAGTATCTGGGAGATACAATCCAAGTGTTACATTGAATTTTATTTGCCTCAGTATTTCACATTGTCTATAGTAACATTTTTTCTTTATTAATATCCTCCTAAAATAATATAATTTAAAATAGTATATTTATGTATATGAATAAATGGGGGTGGGTTATTTATATAAATAAGAGGGGGTTTTATACAGAGCAGTCTTAGTTCAGGAGTAACATAGGACACACCTAAAGGAACCAGAATTAGAACAGAAGGTTTGACTGGAAGACAAAAGGAATAAAATTTAAACAATAAGCTGTCAAATCAGAAGGAGTCCGGATAGCAGAAAAGAAATAGGGTATACACATCCAGGGCTAAAGAATAATGACCAAGATGTGTGAGGAAAGCAACTTTAGCAAAGAGATACCATACTTCCACAGGCTTCAAACTTTATTATGTTACCAAAGCATGGAAAAGAATTTTTAGTAAATGGCTGTAAATTTTGTTACATTCTTTCTAGACAGATGTTTATGTAAAATCACAGACTTTGATGTATACTTCTGATTGTTTCCACATTCTTTCTGCTTTCCAAAGAGGCAGAAATAATAAAAAAAAAAATTCTTTTTTCTCCTATTTCTTAATCTACAGCCTCCCAGCAATTCATTCTAATGTATTCAGCAAAGTTTCTGTGACAAACCATGTGCTAAATGACATGTATCGTTTCAGTCTTGAGGGCTTGGGAAAGATTTTTTGTTCATTTGTTTGTTTGGTTTGGAGGTTTTTTTGGTTAGCTGGTATGCTATTTTTTTAAATAAAAACAGTTTCTGTATCATGGACCTTTTCCTCTTAAATATTTTAAACTGTCTCAGGGACAATCATCAGGGGATGGCAGAGTAATTTCAAATCCTAACTGTGCAGAAGTTTGGAAAGAAAATACTCTTGCTTATGTACTTAATTTTTAAATCCTTGGGTCCATTCAATTGTTTTCTTATCATAAATGAAAAGGCTTGTGTTCAGTAAAGGTCATCTGGCTTACATCTCTACATCAGGGAAAGACTGTTTGAAATGTAATATCAGGTGTCTGGGGCCATTTGAGTTGCCTTAGGACAAAAAGTTTCTGCAATCCAAACAATCTCTAAAAAGGCAGGGTTATACAGATAGTAAATAATGGATTACTTCAGATGTGACATCAGTATGACAAACCATTATTTGGAGTGCTCTGAGGTGTTCCAAAGTTCCCATTGTTTACTGTTAGTTTTCGTAATGTAACCTATCTCTTTGCAGGATTAACATTTCTAAAGTCATAGTTTTAAATCATCTTGTCAGGTAGCATGTGAAAGGACATGAGTCCTACAGAGAAGGACAGTTCTCTTTTTTGACTGCATTTCCCATACATTTGTATAAATATCCTTCTTCCTTCTAATTCAGTTCATCAGATGCATTTAAATCATCACCCCGCTATAAACACAGTTATTTAATTATTGTTGTCATTCTCTGCCATCTCCTAATTTAGTATTTAAATTCCTAACTCTAAATGCAGTGGTTTCAGTAATATCAGCAGGGCCTAAGATAGATTAAAACAAAACAAAGGACCCTGAAAGATTCAATTAGTTTTCTCCCAGACACTGCAGTTCATCTCCCACACTGTTAAAAATCTTCTCAGCTCATTGAGTGTAGTTGGAAATGTCTTGTTGAAGGTGAGATGCAGTTATGCAGAAACTCTATGCTCTGCTACATGGCATTGCACGGGTCATTCTGTATCCATGTGTATTCTTTCAGCAGCTGGGGAAAACGAGAGGAATGGACTGTGTAAGGTACAGCCTAGGATGACAGAATGTTTAAAACAGAGATTGTTTTTAAAAGAAAGGAGAGGAAAAAATGAAGATCGAGTTTCAACCTGTGGGAGCCAGGAACTCCAAGTACCTCTTAAATAAAAGAGAGAGGCTGAAGCAATTGTTGTTCCATTGATTGGAAACGCAGCTAAGCCATATTGCTGGTATTGATTTCTTTAGGAAATACCACTCAAATCTGTCTATAAGTGGTATGATATCTTCTTTTCCACTGACTATGCAAACAGCTGGAGAGGTCTGCAAAGTTGCATAGCTTTCTCTGGAAGATCACAAAATTAATGAGCTCAATGTGTATGTATCCGTGTGCCTCAATGAGATAACCACAAGAAACTTTATTCTAAAGGAGGCTAAGGGTCTAAGGACCATTTAAAATTCCTAAAGTCTTGAAGAGTATTAAAGGAATCTAAAAAAACAACCTTTCCCACTTGGCTCATAAATCTTTGACTTTTGAAATATTTCTAGCTAATAGGTTTCTTTAAAAGGGCTGGAGATATTTTGTTTGTCTGGTGATTTGGATGAGTTGAAAAATGCATGATTTTATCACGCAGATCATGTCCCAGTAAGACGCTTTTTTCCAAAATAAAATAAAATGTATTTAAAATAAAATCAAGTGTTTAAATCCCCAGCTCTCTGCTAGAATGTATGACCATTGATCTGAAAACAAGCAACAGTACAAATAAATAGTCTTTAACAAATGTTAAAAACACAGATTATGACCTTATTGGTAAGAAGTTTATCTTCAAACCAATAACATACTGTGTTTATACATCTGAACAAAAGCAAGCACTGACAGTTTGGCAACTCATGAGCACAGGGGAGACAAGAAGGCTTTCAGACTCCTCCAGAGCCATGATGCCTATGTGTACTGAGAAGCTTGCTAAGGAGAATATATCCTCCTGAACATATACATAATCTCACTTTGATGGTATCAAGTATGACTGTTTGGATTGCTTATAATAAATATCTGCTAACCTTCTGTTTACAAATATATAAAATCTAAAAAGGGTTTAAAGATGTGTGGGCATAAGTTTGTTCTGTAGTCTGAAATCAGAGCCAGAACCCAAACGCCATGACTTAGGGAGCTTTTTTATCTAGCTACAATTAATCACAGACAGATGCTTATGTCCTGCTGAAATCTATATTTATACCACCCTTAAAGAGGACCTGTAAGAAAGCTGCCTCCCACTTACCTTCCATCTGCAGAACCATAATGTGGATACAGAAAGCTGTCTCCCACAAGACCCGGTGACATTGCTTGCAGCCACGGCACAATAAAAAATCAGTAATAACTTAGGCTATTCCTATTTGGCTTGACATGATGGCAAAGTATTTTGTTGTTTTGATATTCATCAATTATTTGAAGGAAAAGAGCCATAAATCCTATGAAGGATTATGAAGACACCAGCTAAAATTTCACAAGCAGAATGAGTCTGGGTACTGGGAGATCATAAGATCAGAAACACAGATTTTTCCAGCAGACTACTAAGTCCTGAGAATTCCAAGACTGCACAGAACCCATGTAGCAGATGGAGAAGGATTGCTGTTTGCTTCTCATTACCTTGTATAGAAAGAGAGGAATTGCTACTAGACAATTACTGGGAATCATCATTGCTTTTATATTTTGGAAAAATAGCCACACAATAGCAGCCAATTTTTTTTAAAAAAATCATCTTCTTTATCAATCTGCCTAGACTGATAAAAGATGATTCTAACTTTATGAGACTGCAGGCCACTGGGCTTACTAAAACTCAGTGTTTGGCAATTCTAGGAGTAAGAAATTCTAAAACAGAGGGAAGCCATTGAAGGAGCTACTGAGGCCACTTGGTTTGTTCAGCCTAAAGAAGAGGAGTCTTAGGAGACTTCTCATCACAGAATCACAGAATAAGCTGAGTTGGAAGGGACCCACAAGGATCACGAGTCCAACTCCTCTTCCTGCACAGAAGAACTCCAAGAGTCACACCATGAGCCCAAAAGCATTGTCCAAATGTTCCTTTAACTCTGTCAGTCTTGGTGCTGTGACCACTTCCCTGGAGAGCCTGCTCCAGTGCCCAACAACCTTCTGGATGAAAAATCTTTTTCTAACAGACAACCTAAACCTTCCCTGACACAACTCCAGGCCATTCTCTTGGGTCCTGAAACACTTCACCAGAGAGAAGAGACCAGTGCCTCCCCCTCTGCTTCCTCTCATGAAGAAGCTGTGGGAAGCCAGAGAGATCCCAGGTGACTGGAGGCTGGTGATCGTTGTCCCAATTTTCAAGAAAGTCTTGAAGGAGGACCCTGGAAACTACAGGTCTGTTAGTCTCATTCAGCACCTGGTAAAATTATCTCTTACAACTGAGGATATTCTATCATTCTACAAAATAACATATTATTTTTAAAATTAGATAAATTTTGAAAGGTGTTCTAAAGAAAGACCAGGGATGCACTGATGAATACTTACATTTGATCCACAACTTAATCAAAAACATGGGGTTTAGTCATATATTTTCTGTATAATTGTCTGTATAATATCACATGTTAATATATTTCAGTTGTGCTGTTTCTCATCTGATCTGTTTAAAGTACATGTCACTATATATTCCCATCTTCAGTGCTAGTTAGGACTAACATAATTATCTTTTCTTTGCTTCTAAACAGGTTTTTCTTATAAGCAATTTTGTTTGTTAGCTTTAAAGAAGTCCTAGGCTTCTCAGATGTGCAAAGCTGACATTTTCATGATAAGGCAGGAAGTTGGTTTCATGATTTTAATGATTAATTTTCAACCTAGCAAATTCAATTTCCTGTTCTCAGCAAGTCTGCATTTATTGAATACTTGTAGATGAAACATTGTAAACAAAGTAGGATAAGTTCTGGATTTTGTTCTTAACAACCTATGGTAGAAACTTTGCATTTTTGAAGTTATAGGCTCAAGCAAACTAACCAACCTTCTCACAACTCCTGCCTAAATTCCTGTCACTAAATTCCTGCCTGAATCTACTGTATTTTATAGTAAGGCCATACCTTTAGTATACATTATTCTTATTTCTATTTTAGAATAGTGCTGAGGATAACTGGTAATGGATAAAACCTCTCTGGATTTGTGTCTAGACAAACAGAAAAAAGTCAATTCTTCTACCTCCTAGCAAGCTTATGCCTCTACATGTGTGTCCTTCTATTGAACACTGCCTGAATTTCTGGTTCTCCCTAGTAAAAAAAAAACAAACCTAAAACTCTTCAGTGTGGAGAGGAACAGTTAAGTAGGGAGTAGATTTCTAATTCACACAGACCAATACTTCCCTTTTGAATAAAATAGGGGTAATTTTGAATAAAATAGGGAGAATTGAAAGTAAAAGTTGATGGTGTGGCAAAGACAAAATGAGGTTTTATGTGTATAGGCAGTTTTTGACTGATACAAGAATTTGTGGAGGAGAAAAATTTCAAAATTATCTGGACATATTTCTGAGGAAAAAACCCTCATCTAGGGTTATTAAATACAATAGTGGCTAACTGTGAGGGCTGTGACATTCCACCTCTCTTGTGGCATTCCAACTCACCAGTGTGAGGAGAACTGAAAAAAGTACTGCTACAGCCTATCCTTCTCCCATTATTTATTATCATCCATCCTCCTACTGTAAAAAGGAGAGTTGGATAGATGGCCCCTTTCAGTCTCACCTGGAAATGACATCCTGTCATCTTATTTTCCTTTTATAATATGCTATATCAACACATATGTAGAGTGAAATACCATATTTGCTAGCATCACACACAGATATATGAGTAGATGTGCCATAGTCTATTGTTCAGGTAGATACATGGACACACTAAGAGAGTTCTAGTTTCCAGCTGTCTAGAAGATCATGGGAAAAATAAATATCTGCTCTGCAGTGCAGTTCCTACATACATATTGTCATTATATCCAGACAGAGCTGCATCTCACTTCAACTAAAGTATTGAAGGATTTCTTTTCTTCCTCACTAGTACTTTTATTCAGTCACATTATTATGAACGTCAGACTAGCCTTTAAGAGACACAATATCTCTCAGATTCTCCTATAGTTATCCTAGGTTTTTCATACAGATGTAAAGGAGAGATAACTTGGAAGGAAGCTATGCCTAAAATGACACCTGTTTTCTCAAAGTATATAGCCAATTGTAGCTGATTGAATTATGTGTGGGTTAGTGAGGAACTGCTTTAGCTGCCTGCAAGTGTATAATCTAAACACCTCTAAAATTTATGAAGTTTTCTTAGCATAAAGATAATCACAATTATTTTCTTTTACAAACTTGTGTTAAGTGGGTGTAATTCACAATATATTCCATAGCAGAAATAAAATATGAGTTTCATTCAGATACATAAGGATCCATATTCTAAAGTAAATATTTTCAAGTTAATCTCTGCAAAGAATGCATGTAACTTTGTAAAGACTATCACTCAGCTGTTTTGCATAGTCAATACAACATATATTTATCTATAAATGTATTATATGGCTCAAATTTTTCAGAATAATGAACTATTCTAGGTATTTGATTTATGAAATTGGAATAGTTTGCTCTGGTACTAAGAGACTGTATGTACTAGAATCAAGTCATGTGTTTCAAATAAACTTATTACAGTAACTAGAACATTTGTCACGGCACCCATCTAGCCATGAATATTTGCATTTGTCATATCTTTTCCCACAGCCAGACTGAAATAATTTAAATTAGAGAGCTTTGTTCCTTTCTGCAGTTTAAAGTGTTTGATTATGGAGGTAGAAAGAGATCAGGGAGTATGGATTCTAATATCCTGTCAAAATTGTATATTTCCACATCCAATTAATATATATTATATAAATAAATAAAAATTAAATTAGCACTGAACTTAGTGGCAAGCCTTTTAAATTCATGCACAGTGGTGTTAGTGAGTTTCTTGTGGCTTGCTGGTTTGCAGAAATGGGAGGGTTTTCCAAATATGACTGCATTTGTTCCACCTATTTGCAGTAATATTGCCTCATAGCGTAACAAAGATAATTAACCACATGGGAAAAGTAAAGCCAAAAGGAAAAGTGTCTCTGTGTTTGCCTGTATGTTATCCTCTGAGGACGAGTTCAGTTGCATGTACATCAATATATCCATCGACATACAGCAGAATAGTCATAAATACTCAGCCAAGAATAATAATGTTCTAAGCAGGAAGGAAACATTAAATTCCAAAAGAAAGACTTTTTTCCCCAGACCTGTATTCATTTTTGGCACTGACTAAACTTATTTATGGTCCTTCGGACCATGTTACTCCTGCATTAGTTCTTAAAAGCCTTGCCATTTATGTTATCATAGCATTTGATGTGGCTAATATGATATAAAAAAGTCCTGTAATGATTTACAGATCTGGAAGAATCTGTCCAGCCAAAATATGAATTAAAAATAGCCAGACAACAGATTAATATGAACACTCCCTTTGTGACTTCAACACTGTCATGTTTCAAAAGCTATTTTAACTTTTCCTGTACTTGAAGAAAGTTTGTCTGAAATTATTGTTATGGTCTAAACAAGGAGAAATCCCTACTGAGAATATGTAATTTTTGGCAGAATCTTCTACTTTTATGTTATAAAAACAAGTTCAGCGGTTGAGTTTTTGGGTTTGGGTGTTTTGCAGGTTTTGGGTTTTTTAACTGCTTTGGAGTTTTGAGAAGGAGCTAAGTGATTTAAGAGCAAAGGATAGGCATTTGAAGTCTAAAAAAACCCATAAAAAGCCAGTTTAGAACTAATTTGGTCTCATGTTCCTACTCCACAAGTACGTTTGAGTTAAAGAAGGCACTGTATAGTGATGCAAGGGAAAATGTGAACTGTATTGTTGATTCTGTAAACAACCAAGGCAAAATATTGTTTGACTCTGACTGGGAAATAAATATTAGCTTGTCTTTGAATTCTTAAACTAAAACTACCAGTCCAGCCTAGACCTCCTGTCCTTCTGATGATATTCCAGCAATAAAACTTACTGAGAATTCGTTTTGTGGCACAAAAATTTTACTTTGATGCAAACCTTGGCAGAATTAGCTCTGGCACCATCAGATAATCTTTCCCCCGATCACAGTGGCGGAAAAATGAAATGTATGAAGTATAACTGTCAAGTGATTAAATGTAAGTTAAAAGCATGTATCAGCTATTGACATCTCATCACTTGAAAATTGTGCCTCTGACAGTACAAGCCCTACCTATGAGCAAAATTTCATTAAAACCACTGATACGCTTGAATGGGTATGGTTATTAATCATAAAATTCAGCATGTTTGAATTTTAACCAAAACTAGTCTTATCATGAATATTAGCCAGATATCGTACCTATTCTGAAAAATATCTTGCATCTGGAGATGGAAGTTCATATATATGTCTATAAATCTAGGTATGCATGCATAGGCAACATTTAAGAAAAAGAAATATCCAGCACGGAAAAAGGAGATGGAGCTATGTTGTGCATTACCAAATGTGTAACAAAAAGCACAGGAAAGAGCTACAGCTAAAAGTTTTGTTTAAATTGAAACTGCTGGATAACTAGACTTCACTATACTTATGTCTCACAAACTGTGTACTTAGAACTTTCCTGTTTGCTGTGTTATCTCAATAAATGAAACTGACAGTATGATTTTGGTGTGAAGTATAGCTACTGGCTTTGGAATCTAGGATGCCTGTATTAAAAAGCAGACTTTAGCAGAAAATCTTATGAAAGGTACAGGAATATTCAGTAAGGGGTCAGAAAACACCATAGGATTATTATGGTTATCCCTCCCATACCTATATTATTCTCCAAGGTAAAGTCTGTGCACTTAGCATTCATAATTCACTCCAGAACTTGCAGAATCATGTCATATGGAAGGAACTTTCAGGGACATCCAACCCAACCTCATACTAAGCCAGTGTCAGTTAACAGAGGTTGCTCATGGTCTTGTCCAATTGAATTCTGAATATCTCCAAAGAAGGAGATTTGACTTCCAAAAGTTGAAAAGGGAGATGGGGAAATCCTAATATCTGCTCAAAATTTTCTTTCTTGTAATTTCTGTCTGTTGCTTCTCATGTTTACTTCTAAAAATGTTTACTTCATGTAAACGTCACATTTTTACATGTAAAAATGTTACTTCATGTTTACTTCACTGTTTACTTCTAAAAATCTTTGGCTTTGCCTTTTCTTCAGTCTCCTGTTGTATAGTTGTAGACAGTAGTAAGACCTCCCCTAACCTTAAGTTTGTAGAAAGACAATTTCCCTGGCCTTCTCTTCTATGTCATGAGCTTCAGGCCTGTCACCATCCTTACTCTTATGCTGCTGTAATGTTTACTATCTCCTTTTCAAGACTTGGTATATTTTGTAAACTTTGGGAATATTATCTGGCTGGATATGTTCTCTGGCGATATAATTTTAAACTATGAAGATGAGACACAGGTATAACCCCATCTCCTCCTTCTTCTTTCTGCAGAACCTGGATAAAGGTCAGAAAATTTCTGTGATTTGCCAGGATGGTATTTTGGGTTCCATGATGAAGAATGTCTGCACCAAAACCTAGATTACTTGGCTCTACTATATTTTTGATGTAGGCTGTTTATTTTGTCAAGACAATTTCTGAAGTTTAACTTTTCTTCTCTTAACTATGCTATTTGCATGATACTAATGCCCAAAGTACACATTTAGTTTAAGAATGTTGGGTTTTTTCATCAACATTGTGATCATTAATGGTGTTTTCTGTGACTGGCACTGGAAACTTGAAGGTCTATCAATTCAGAACTTCAGGATTTACCCAAAGCACACTAAACTAGTATTTGAACAAGAACTGAAAAATTAATCTGTACTTGTTGAAGTGTCCTAACTATTTCAGGGGAAAAAAAACCAAAAAAACAAAAAAAACCCAAAAAAACCTCATGGTCATTGTTAGGAGTTCCTAAGAGTTATGTATGTTTTTGCATTTGCCAAAATGATGTCTTCAGAAGATTCTCTTGATCTTAATGTGTGAGCAGCTTAAGTACTTCATAGATTTAAGATTTTTATTATCAGGTATCTTAATTAAGCTCCAACCTGGATTCCATAATAGCATGGGTAGATCTGATAGCCTGGGGCAAGAAAGACCAGTCCCATAAGCTGTAAGCTTTGGGACCTTTCCAGTCATGTCTAAGGCACTTCTCAGCCTTAAAGCAGAAAGAGACATAGTTTGTTTTTCTGTTTCCAAACCCATTTTGTCTGTCTTTGGTGAGGAAAGGAAAAAACCAAACAGGACAATTCAGCAATGTGAACCATGTACTGGTGACATGTAAAAGACTAGTGAACAGATTCTCGATGAGATTCAGATGGATGCAAACCATGTGAGGAATTCTGCAGGGTAATGTCTATAGCATTACTTTCTTCTTTTATTTTTTTTTCCTTTTTTTTAATATAATGCAATACTTCTTGGAAGTCTCTTGGGACATTGACAAATATTGCAAGAGTGGAGTTCTATACATATGGTATAATTCAGTATAGACATTTAATTTACTGATTGAGTTCACAACTAGGAGTATTTCCTGGGACAATAAATCACAAACTAGGATTACTGATCTAAGAGTTTATGACCAGGGCAGAACCAGAAGGTGCACAACTGTTAAGTCACCACTTTCATCTTCCTAAAAGAACTCTATTGTTGCCACCTTCTGGCCACTCCACAAGACATTCTTGACTGATATGAAGAGATTAATCCTATCTGGAGACAGGATCATTATGTTGTGACATAAAAGCTTCAGACAGGTGTTAAATCAAGGATATTGAAAGCATGCTACAGGATATTTCTCAAAATTTAGAAAAACGAAAGATATTTAAAAAAGGTTTTAATTGCAAGGAAGTCTTCGGAGCAAATGAATAATTCACACATCTCAGGCTGTTTTAAAGGCAGAGCTTTTATTGATAAATGTGTATGCAATAATGAAATTTTTATAAATTAATGAAATGCAAAACTGCATGAAAAGGGTTGATGTGGAAAAATTCTCTCTGTGTGTCTGGTCTGCCAAAGAATATGTACATTTATGTGCAAATGTTTGTGTATGGGCTACTCCCATTCTTCTCCCACAAGAATAAATAAAACTTAAGTTTTACCATTTGGGCACTTTTCCCAGAGAAACAGGACCCATTGCAGGCTAAGCATCCAGGAAATCAGGAAAAGTTGACATCAACCGAATACTAACACTTTTCTTCATGTAACTGCCAATAGAGCTAGTTAAGTAATATCTGAAGGTGAGCTCAAGATTCATAAAAAATACCAATGACATTCAAATGAACTAAATTAAATAATCTCTTTGAAAAAAAAAATCCAGACATATATTATACCATACAACCATAAAAAAACCTCCAGTGAATTGGAGGCCTCCTAACATAATACGGAATGAAGCAGAAATTCCTTTGTACAACTAACAATGTAATCACATAGGTGAATATAAAATTGTCCATGTCCTTAAAGAATTACCTCAGTAGCACTTTCTAGTAATAAATATATATATAAGCACTATTCTGTCAAATGGGGATTTGATCTGGGTCCAAGTTTACCATCATGTGAAGCAACTTTCTAAGCTCTTTCTAGAAATGGGTAATACTTAGTTTACTTTCTTTCATTGTAACCTCATCCCTAGCAATTTGATTTAAATTTCCTTATTTCCAGCTATGTGCTGAGTAAGATCACTGAAGATGGGAAACCAGGTGAAGAACATCCACCATCTGGTGAAAAAAAAACACTGCACCATAGATAAAAAACTAATTCTTCAAATTCCTTTATTATTCAAATGCATGGTTTAGGATACTTAGGATAACATAAAGGATACTTTATGGGATAAAAGATAGGATACTTACAATAACATAAAAGCAGGATTGTTCAGGAAATAACTCTGATGTAGTAAAACGTACCACAGTGAAGCTGTCCAGAAAAATCTACTTATCCTCATAGCAGGATGCACAAAGGTATGTACACTTTTGAAATTCCAAATCATCTCGCTGGTCGTATCTCTGCTTTTTTCCTAACACATAGAAGATGTGATATAATACAGTTTCATATTTCCTCCAGGGGACATCAGTCATATATTTTTAAACTAGGTATGGCTAGTCATTTCCACCTGCTTATTTTCTCTTCCACTTATCTTAGACTCTTGCTGTCAAGTTCCAGAGGTATGGCTCTGTCTTTCTATCAGAAGACTGATTCTATGTGCCATATAAATAATATGTAGCAACCTTGGCCCAAGGTCTTCCCACCATAAATGGCATAATATCTTAACATTACATACTTAGTCCTAAATTGGACATCTGGTTGCCTGAGGTTCTGTTCAGTGGGGAGAGGCACATTCAGAGCGTGATTCAGATTTCATACCCTTTAAAGAAACATCTGAAACAGCTCATTTCTCTCCATTAACAACACAGACAGCCTACAGCAATCATGCTCTTAATTTAGTCATGTACATTAAAGCAGCTAAGTAGAATGAATCTAGGCCAAGCTGTCTGTGTGCACATAGCACTGAAGTCACAGTCATTTGTACATGGTACCCTGCATATTTAATTAATGCTCTATTCATCAGGGAGCATTTGCAATTTTACCCTTAAAATTAGTATTTGATGTTAAAAGACTGAGAGAATATCACTCTCTTATGAACATGGAACTTTTAAGCACACAAATTCATAGCAAATAGCTCTAATGTAAAAGAAGAACAAGCATATCATTGTGTGATTACACGTGAAGGTACAATGAAAGAAAATTAATGTAGCTACACTGTGTTGTGCTCAAAGGACATCCAAACTTGTATGGAATTTTTTAAAACTTATTAGAGAAAAACATAGACCTTTTCCTTCCTAACATGAACTCTATTTTTTTGCAACTGATCAAGCAGAATCAATAACCAAACCCCAGTCTTTATATATTGTTTGTTTGGCAGCTTCATAGTCTATGGACTAAAATATTTCTGTTGGCTTAACACATACATAAGGCATGGAGAGATGGTGCAAGGTCAAAGTAGCACAAAATATAGGTTATATGCCACTCTCTTTATCCAAATATGTCATAACAGAAGTTGGGCATTAGTAATACTTACTTTGAGTTTATATTAATTGATCCATATGCCAATGAGACATACAAATACATCATCAATGAGTTTATAAGGCTGTATAAATGCATGCAAAGAGAACACCTGCTGCTGCTCCTTGTCTGGTGTCTCTCCTAAATATGCCAATGGATTAATCATTTAGTTCTGCATCTAGTAACAGCCTTAT
>JANPWX010000247.1:2633483-2702329 GCA_024734555.1 Trochalopteron elliotii
ATGTCCCAGAACTTTCAGTAAAATTTTTCGAGCCACAAATACTTTGAGGTTTATATTTTACATCTATGTGTGAATAGAATCATAGAATGACTTCAGTTGGAAGGGATCCTAAAGATCATCCAGTACCAATCCCTTGTCAATTGCAGGGACACCTTCCACAAGACCAGGTTCAAATCCTTATCTAACCTGGCCTTGAACACTTCCAGGGATGGGACATCTACAACTCCTCTGGGCGACCTGTTCCAGTGTGTCATCACTCTCACAGTAAAGAATTTCCTCCTAACATCTAATCTAAATGTACTGTATTTCAGTTTGAAGCCTGCCCTTAGAAAAAGTCCCTCCTCCATCTCTCTTGTACATTCTCTTTAAGTACTGGAAGGCTGCCTTAAGGTCTTTGTGGAGTCTGCCCTTCTCCAGGCTGAACAGCAGCTGAACATGAGCCAGAGCGTGCCCAGGTGGCCAAGAAAGCCAAAAGCATCCTGGCCTGTACCAGCAATAGTGTGGCCATCAGGACCAGGGATAAACTTCTAGAATTATTAAATTATAATTATAGTTTGTCCCCCTATACTTGGTAGTGGTGAGGTCACACATCAAGCACTTGTAAGCCCTTCAGCTCAGGAAGAACATTCAGGTAGAACTGGAGTGAGTCTAGAAAAGGGCAGTTAAGCTGTTGAAGGGGCTGAAGCACACATCTTATGAGGCCTGAGGGAGCAGGGGCGGTTTAGCCTGGAAAAAAGGAGGCTTGGGGGGACCTTGTCACTCTCTACATTTACCTGAAAAGGAGGCTGTAGACAGGTGGAGTTCTGTTTGTTCTTCCAGTCAACCAGTGATAGAATAAGGGAAAACAGTATTAGATTACCCAAGGAAAGTTCAGTTTGGATATTAGAAAAAATTTCTTCACTAAAATAGTTTTCAGGCATTGGAACATGCTGTCCAGGGAGATATTTGAGTCCCAATCCCTGGAAGCATTTAAAAGGGGCATAGATGTGGTGCTTAGGGACATGGCTTATTGGTGGGTTTGGCAGTCCAGAGGTTGGACCTGATGATCTTACAAGTCTTTTGCAAATGTAATGATTCTATGATTCTGTGAAGTATCCCTGCTGTCTGCTGCAAGTTAGGCTGAGCTCTCAGCTGATTCAGAAATCTTCTGACAGTGTTTACATCAAGGAACTTTGGCTGCCTATTTGAGCAGATAAACATCTAAAGCTTCTAGGATATGTTCCTAGTTAAGCACATAGTTTTCCTTTTTTTTTATGTAAAATAATTAAATTAGTAACATTATCAAAAGTAATAAAATCTTTTCTCTCTGGCCCCAGAGATTCTGTAAGTTTATCTGACTTTATTGGGGGAATGTCTGGGAACCATCTTTTGATTTACACATTTTATTAGACTTATTGCAATGAATTTCAGGAAGTTATTGGGGTCACTGATCTAATGAGTGCATACATCTGTGTCTTTACTTTTTCAAGTCATATAACATAAGTAATATTCTCAATGGTAAGATTATTATCATCTCTGGCATAAACATGACATGTAAGTTATTCTAACCTAAGTGGGATCTCTGCAAGATCAGTAATCAGAAGCTAGGTTCACAAGAAAAGTTCTCCAGTTGTTTTGTGTTAAACTTTCAGAATGTTGTAGAGTGGAGATCAGTAGTTTTGAGGGTCATTAAAACTCTTTGCTTCAGTAAACTGTATTATCTGTGAAAAGTAAAAGAGAATTCTGTAAATTCTCTGAGATTTCTAAAAGTACAAAGAGAGAGATAGGGCAGATGATGAAGTGTTTGGATCCTCTGGCTAAAAAGAGCTAGTTGCACTCTATGGTATACTTTCATTTTTCTTTTTCTGTGTTGACCCTGGACATCCATGAAACATGATATTAGAGTTAAAAAACCTCAAATATTAATAACTTTTTGAAGTATTTGAATTAGAGTGAAACTTTAAGAATAACTTACAATACATACTGTTAGAAAATGAGCGTGAAAGTCAGGGTATGTTATATTCATTGACTCTACTCAGAAGGAAAAAAAGGTGTACTGTGGTTTATGCTATCTATCTCAAATGCTAAATAGGGTGCACATTTTTCAATTACAGAAGTTTATGCTTTGACTAGAAATCAAAGCTTACATATGTCTCTATCGTAAGAATTACTCTAAAATAATTCAGTTAGATCCTATAGTAAAAATCAACATAAACATTTACAAGTAGTGCCCTGATGATTCAAGAGTCCTGAAATCCATTAAATCCTTTTTCCACTCTGTGAAAAGTGCCATTGTTGTACTGTTCTGATGATTTGGTGTATATATCCCAGCCCATTGCATAAATTCTTATCTAGTTATATGTTCCTGCCTAATCAATCTATAAATAGCTATCTGACAGCCTCTGTGATCATATCATGTCGTGTTGCAGGCTGCCTCTCAAATGCAATGTCATTAGTCACTCTCAGTACTGCTGGTGGTTTGTCCCAAACATGGTTTGAAGTCCTTCATTCTTCTTGTGCCAATAATATCTTCTAGACCTCTTTCTTTTATTCACTCCAACATATTAGACTACCAAAAATACAGGTAGAGGAGTAGGAATCATTAGCACACACATGCTGAACTGGCCATGGCAGGTTGAGGTTTGTCTAGCTCTGCCTCCTACATGGATTCCCATAAAGCCTATTACCCATATATGGCCTCAATCTGAAAAAGTATGAAGAATTTATAGCTGAGCAACTAACCAAGAGAAAATAATTTCACAAAGGCTGCATGTTTTTAGTTCCTACAAGTACCATGTAACTTTTTTTATCTTAAAATTATTCTGAGGTAAATTTTGGATATAAATCTCTTGAATAGTTTCAACATGTCCCATTTGCTTGAATTTCATGAGAACTGAAATTTGAGACAGTGTTTGATGTTCTTCTCAGCCATAATTATGGTTATGTAAATATTGAGAATAACTAGATATGTCTGTAGTTTTCTGCTTTAGATTCTTGGATTTAGAAGTAAGTCTTCCTGACAACAATCTGGAGACAATGAACCCAAAAAGGAGTCAGCACATTAATTTCATTTTTAAATGAAAATTCATTAAAATTTAAACAAGCATTCTCAGATAGAATCCTTCTGTAAACACACAAAACTTCTCTAATTATAAAACTTCATAAATTTGTGATTTGGCTGCAGCAGAATGGATGCTAAAGAGGTAGCAACCTGAGAAGAGATGTGATAGGAAAAGACTGCTAGGACATAAAATATAGATGGTTCAGCTAATGCTGTGTGTTGTCATTTTGTGTGAGTCCAGGTGCATAGCACATATAAGAGCAGAGAAAGCTGCATTTCCTTCAAAGAGAGAAACTGAGTCTTTGTTCATTCCTGGGGTAAAAAAGGTGCTGTGATTTACCATGGCTTTATTAATTGTGTATATAATTTTGATAATGCACATACATTTGTAACTAGTAAATATTTATTGCAAGAAGTTACTGGAACATTGTACACGTCTTTGAAGGGTTCATTGTTTCTGTAAAGTGAATGATTCCATGACCCTGGGACAGAAAATGTATATGTGATGAGGTGTGCTAATAAAACATTAGTTATGCCATCAGGAAACCACAGCTTGAAGGCTGTTGAGGAAAAACAGGATTGTAACAGAGACTCCCTGAAAGTTCAAGTATAGGATAATTGCAGAGGCCTGGAAAGTGCAAGGGAGGAACAATACCAGAGGTGCTGGGTCTCTTAACTGAGATCACAAGTGGTCATTTCATGGTTATTAATGAAATTCCATGTTGAGAGCCAAGTGGAACTTGTTTCAGGGATAAAAGAGAACAAAGAACAAGTATTACACATATGTAAATCTTACATTACAAGGTAAAGTTGAATACACCTAAGTGCTAACCAGTGAGAAAAGAGCAGACAAGCACAGTGTTAAGGAACATATCAAAGTTCTCTAGGCAGAGCAAGGCAGAAACAGGGAGTCCCCACCAGTGATGCATGGGCACAATCAGCTTGAGAGGGCATGGGGCACACAGTCTCTGCCCCATAGTGAGAACCCTATAGGACACAGCCACCACAGCTTTAATGTTTCTCCTACAAATAGACTTGACGTACTACCTTAATCCCATGCTGATTCTTCTTCTCAAAGGCTGGTACCCCCATTTTAGGACCCAAAGGGGAGAAAGAGGATGGAGATAATGCCAGAAAGAGGTGTAAGTACTAGAAAATGTTTGTGTGTATCTGATTTAATGCCATCATTTTGAGGAAAATACTGTAATAGTTGTAAAATTCCCAAACAGTTTAATTTGGAAAAGGATGTTTAAAGATAATGTAGTTGGGTTGCCTTAGTCAGACCATTACCAAGCAGGTGATATTATTCAGGATCTCTAGTTTTAAGTGTCTGTAGGGGTGAGGAATTCACTGCCACTTTGGTCAACCCGTCCTACCAACAAGGTGAAACATTTTCTGCTCACTTAGAATTGTCATGTTGGAAATTGCACGGACTGCCCACCCTGCTATCACTGTACACATTGTCTACATCAGATTGTGATGGGTGTCTGTCATTCTGTACAATTAGGGGGGAAGCTAAGAAGAAACTTCACCTCATCTGAGTCAATGATTAAGGTGCCATCATGCTTCAGAAATCTAAATGCATTGCCTTCATTTTCTGGAAACACCATTTTATTCATGCTCCAGAGCAAAGCACCTTCTCGTCAGTGCGTGCCCAGGAGTTGATCTAAACAGCACAAGTTAGCCCAGTGGTGATGAGTAGCTTACCTTTCATCCATAGCTTGAATATTTTGTCATCACCACCTGACTTAATTTTCCATTTTTAATTAATAATGTGTAGAGCTGAAAAGGTTCAGATTTCATGTGCCACTTCCAACCTGATTCAGCAAATGTTTTGAATCAATAATATTTTAATTGTAAATTTCCTTGAGAACAGTTTTTGGCGGTTTGTTTGTTTGTAGTTTTCTTCTTGTTGTTTTCAATTTTATTTAGCAGGACCTTGAGCCATCCTATTCCAGTTCTTAGATGAACATCTAGACTGTACTACCCTGCTTATGCCTGATACAAATCCCAAGAAAGGGGGATTTGATTAAATTTCAAATTATTTATTAAATATATTTCACAACAACAGTCAATAGAATTTATATTTTTAGGGAAAGCGTGGAATCATTTCAAATCACTTCCATAAGGACAGCAATGCCTATGTTGCTTGCAGCACAGAGTGCTTTCAGGTGACAACAGACTGGACTTCTGGAAGAATATGAAGTGCCAAGATATTATTTTTCTTCTGAAACTTCTTACAATTTTTGACTGAAGAGGCTGAAAACGTTGCTTCACACACAGTGATCATTGGTTGTGGATCAGTGGATTACGTGAAAGAGTGCCTTTCAAAATAAACTGTAGGCATATATACACAGTTTACAAAAGTCTCTTAGAGAAGTATTTTCCATTGGTGCATCTGAAAGCATTCTTATAATGCCCAAATTAATTCCATTCCAAAGTTCCATTTAACAAAGCAAAAGGAGAAATACAACAAAATCCCTGGCTAGCTGTCGGAGTCCAGGGCATTCCTTTGGTTGCCCTGGATGGTCACAGACCTCGGCAGAGAGGCCTGAGACCTGAGAAAGTGGGTTTGAATCCTGGACAGGGGAGTCTGTCCGGGGGGGTTTGAGACCCTGGCACAGAGCCCAGAAAGACACAGGCTTTAATTTTAGTCCATGGAAAAAGCTTCTAACATTGAGAGAAGAATTACAAGTCACAAATGTGTGACAGACAGTAGTCTAGCTAATCACTGCATGGAAAATTTTGTAGTTTTGGGATTCTTAGAATGGAGCTGACTTGGGGACAAGATGGAGATTTTAGGGCAGTGCCCTGGGTTCTTCTTATTCTCCCTTGGCATCCATCTTCTGATGTGACGGTGGCACAAAGTAGTTTTGGATTGCGTCAAAGTAGAAATGACCCTTCTAGTATAGGTAATGGGCATTGGCATGGAATTGTAAGTAATAAGTACGTAACTATCTGTATAAGAAGGTAGCGACCTCCCATTACAGGGGGGTCACCCTGTGTCTGAGGTGCTGTGAACATCTCAGCCGGGCACAGAGAAATTGTAAGATAAGAAATAATAAACATGCGAGAAACCTTGAACAACAAGATCTGAAGACTCCAGTTCATTCTTGCGCCAGCCTCAAAGCCTTCAGAGGGCAAAATAGACTCACTCAAACCACCACCCGAACCACCACCTGAATCTTGGGTCGGGCAGAGAAAACCTAAACCCGAGAGCTAGTGATACCACTACTGGTCTTAAAGGGTATGGAAGTGAGATTGTTTTTCTAGTCCAGAGATAGGATAAGATATGTAAACCCATTACCTGTGGTCGTGTGGTTTTTGCTTGGACATCAGCAACCTATATTTCAATAGTAACCCTGAAATGGGAAAAATCCTAAGGTTTTCACTTTTTCCAAGGACTTGCCTCTTTCGGATACAAAGCACTGCTCTCTGGAAGATTCTGAAACTTTCTTGTTTTCCTGGCTCCTATTTGGAGTGACCATGAGAAGCAATGTAATGAATACTATAGAAAACCTCAGCCTCTTTTTCAATGCTAAAGGAATGCACACAGGTTGGAACTTACATTTTAAAAGCCATTTGTAATTCAAGCTCATCTGAAAAGAACTGCTTTCCCAAATATAGCACTCCCCAAAAAAATGTTTCTTAAAAATGAGCTGAAACATGAGTGAGTAAAGGAATAAGTAAATAATCTTTCCCAATAACAAAAAAAAGCTGGGTACTGAAAATACAGCTATAACACAAGAGGAGACTTTTTATTTCTCTCGCTCTAATACTTTGAGTGTAACATGGCTGTAAACCAGCAGGCAGCCATAAACTCCAATAGAGTGTTTAAATCAATATGAAAAATATGCTTTTCCAGCTGCAGCCTTTGCAATCTTAAAAGCAGCATTAAGAGGCAGAAGAAACACATTGCATTCACCATACAATTTTCTGAGTGTCACAGAGGTTAAGTTTCCTTGACCATATCAGCAGGTAAATTCTCTATGTTCCAAACCCAGCAAGAATATCAGGAATTTACAGCAAGGGATCTGTGCAGGATCTTCTGTTTTTCATCCACGAGAAACTTTTTTGTTGTTTAGATGCTGTGCATGGTAGAATTTCCTATTGTTCTTTAACAGGAGAATTGAATTTGTTGCATAGGAGAATTTTTGATGTGCATACTTGAAAAATATCTCAGACATCTCAGGTTTATTTCTTGGATAATTTTTCCAACAGAATTTTTTTTAAATTATGTCTTGCCTTCTCTCCCCTCTTCCCAAGTCAATGGCAATACAGTTGTTTAACTCTGGCCTTCTGACAATAGAGACTTTTTTTTAACTTCCAGTGAATATGTGATATGGCCATCTAGTAGATAAGCTGCAGATAAAATGGCAGTAATCACAAGCCACTGACTGGGTTGCAGAAGTTGTATTCTTCCTCTTTCCAACTTAATGATGGCAAAATTTTAATAAAGTGTAAGTTAATTTTTTATGGAAGAAACAAGGGACTTCTGCTCATGGAAAAAATGCAAAGGACCTGTTCTCCTGGTACTGAAAAATACAGATGCAAAAAGGATGTTGAGGAAATTTCATATACATGGGCTTATTTTGATAAACAGACTCCAACAACATTTAGTTTCAGAAACAAAATTGGTCTGAATGATCAGGCTCTCACACTATGATAACAGATTGACCTGTATAGGGGAGACAGAGTATTTTTTTTTACTGTTTGTATGTCAAATTAGGAGGTGGGTGCTGTTCATGATATTTAACTGATTTTTAATAATTTTACTGTTTTTCCTAAAAAGGGTTTATGACTATACTGATGGCCTTCTGTCCAAGAAAGAATTCCAAGATTGCAGCTGCATTGCCTGGTTTACTGAAGTGTTAAGAGTTCCACAGGATTTCAACTTTTAAGAAGATCTGTTTCAAACCTGTTAGCTAATGAAGAGTTCTTTTTGACAGTCAAGAGGTATTTTCATGGAGGAAAAAATTGCTGTACTTTTAGGAATCTAACTTGAGTAAGCTACAGAGGAACAAACTTAGAAAACAAAGTCGTGCTCTACTTAAAGCAGACAAAGGTAGACAAAGGTGGATACTTATATAGTCAGTGTTCATTCATGGGTATTATGTATAAAGGGGGGTTTTGTGTGTCTGTTTGTGGAAACAGATTTGAACAAGTTAGAAATACTTTCATGAAGAAATTATCTGAAAAATATGAATTTCATATATGTATGAGGATAAAGGATCTGGAATTGTTTTTATTAATGCTGCTAAACCTTCACACAGAAAAATTAAGGAATGTTTTTGATAAATAATTGTATGGAAATAATAATTTTGGTCTTCTAAGTTTTCATCATTGTTGCTCAACCCTTGTTTCACTGGTGAAAAACTTATTTGCATTCTTTTTTCCAAAAGTTGTCAATTTCTGTATCTTTGTCTTACACCTAAAACCAAGATTGTCAGGGTGGATGGAGAGGAGTAGCTGGGGCAGAATTACACAGCTGGTGTTGACACAGGCACACATGCACAGTTATTTGCAGCGTCCATAGCTAAAGGCATACATGGATTCTAATGGTAAATGTTGCTTCCAGGGAAAAAAGTAAAACAGTTTGAAAAAGTCTATAAATCGTTGAAAACTGCAGAAATTCATTTAAGTGACAAAGATCCTAAACTGTCACAGCACATGTAAAGAAAAACATCAGATTCAAATCTGAATGATCAGATCAGCCTGTTAAAGCTTTTATTGTGTCCAGGTTCTTCACACCTGAAAGCAAATTTTTCTGTAATGTAGGACTCACGATGATGCGATGCCGTAGATGTGTTAATACTATGTAAATGCAAAGACAAAGTGTTTTAAGAGCACAGACTCAAAGTACTGCTCTGTCAGGGACTGAACCTTTCATACCTTTAGAAATGCCAGTTATGTATAAAGCAACCAACATGCTATGTTATTAATTTTTTTTACTTTGCAAGGTGTCACATTTTGAAAGGTAATTTAATGCTGCTGAAGTTAGAAGCTGTTTTTAGGTTTAAAGTTGCCAACTATACTGCACACCTGCACCACATAATTTTACAAGGCATTCTAGTCCTTTTTCTCATCATATCAGAGTGTGAGTGTTTCTATGTGTTAAGGTTTTTATTCTTATAGCAGAAAGATAAAGCATTCACAGCATTTTATATACCTTAAAAAGGCAGCACATGGTACCTCATGATGTTGAAAGCACACACAAAATCATCTGGGTAATTTTTTTCCTAATAAAGATGTTGTGTGACAAGGTTTGTCCTATATACATCTTAATAGCAGTGAACATATATGCTATTATTTTACATATTTGAAAAATCAATTGGCCCCTCTGCTATATTTTCATTCAAAGTAAATGAAGGTTTTTAAACTACTGAAAGTGGTAATGAAATTTTTGTGATCTGGCAAGTTACATGAAACTATGTTTTTTACTCTGAATTTTAGTTATAAGAATGAAGAGGAAAATTCCTTACCAGTAATTTCCTGTCTTCTACTCCAAACAGAATTATGGTAACTGTAATGCTGTGACAGAAAAATTCAAAGGAACCAAAGCACATAAATCCCTACTGAGGTGAACTTATGCATGTAAATTTACTTTCATTTTATCATGTTGTATACCAGAAATGTTATCTGTTATTAGTTGACATAAGTGCATCTTCAAGGAGCACTTGAAAATGTTGATTTATTTGAGAGAAAATTAAAACAGCTTCTTTTCTGAATCTCTGAACTCACAATAAATTAACAGAATCACCTAAGCAATTTCTTTGACGAGATGATCTTTTAAAAGTGCATTTTCAGCATTTTCTTCCATAGGATTTCTAATCTGTTATAGGTAAAACCCAGAGTTAGCAAAAGATTATTTCCACAAGCATGGAAACTGCAGAGCTCTTTTTTTTCCTCCTGTAGATCCCTTTTCCAAGTAATGGTCAGACGGAATCCTCAGGAAATGTGGATATTTTCTAGAGCTGAAAATCTCTCTTTCCTAAGGAAGGAATAATGACAGTGGGTGCCTTGTTGAAATGCTTTTTAGGCCATTGAATTCAAAGTGCAGTATAAGAACCCAGTCTTTTATAATTTAATTTCAGATCCTGTCCAGAATAAAGAAAATGACAGGTGAAAATTGAAAACAGTGGCTGAAAGAAGTTAGTACAGAAACCTTTAAAATGCAAAAATGTTCAGATTTTGTTCACTGTGATTTTCAGAGTAATTGCAAGTCATTTTTTAACCTATTTAAACCAATTTCCCAACATCAGTTATTCCTGTTGTTCTTATTGCCTGTTTTTTCCTCTTGCTTTTGTACTGACAGTAGCACATTTTACTTTATGACTCATACCTTTTTTTTTTTCTTTTTCACTTATTCAGTTCACAGGACACTTCAGTGCTCTACTGGAAAAGAAGTGCCATCAAAATTTATAAATTATGTTAATTTTTAAATTATTAATAATGATGTAGATCTGCAATAAGCATGTAATTGCTAAGAAATGGAAATGTTGCATTTCTTATTTTTAATCTTGCAAACATATGCAATTTAAGACACATGACCATTATAAGAGGGTTGAATTTTAAATTTGTTCTCTCTTCTTTGAAGGAATTGACTAAACCCCTAGTGACAGGAGTATTCAAAACTGTACCTCCTATTTTTAATTGCCAGCATAATACATAATTTTTCTATTTATAATCCATTTTAAAAATGGATTCTAATGATAAATCTCATGAGAACAATTCTTTCCTTTTTTAATAGATTAGATTAATTTCACTGTTGTAACTTGGAACATGGAATAAAGCATGAGGAAAAAGCCCTCATGCTTAAGGTTGGGCTGTGTATAAGTAACTGCTGAGAGATCTCATAGAAGAAAGTCCTCTTTGTGTAATTCAGTGACACTGAGAACATGTTTAATGTTTCTTATATTATAGAGAAGCTTTCTTCTGTATCTGGAAACAGAGACTGGTTAACACTGCAGAAGCTGTCTGACCTATCCAGCTATTACAGATATTATGCTTTTCATAGACATGGTCATAGTTCTTAACATCAGTGTTCAGGTCTCACCGTTAAATCAGTGCATAGGGAGAATTCTGAAGTCAGGTGTTAGAAGATAATTTAAAGCATTTCCCATAAATCTGAATAGTCAATAAAATCGTATCATTTCCCTGTATGATGAGGGCAGCCTATGGAAGTGATACTTCACTCCCTGCTCCAATTAAAATTTATTTTAGAAATAAGTAGTTTTATAAAAGCAGTACTTTCCATATTTACATGTCTGACCAGACCTTGGAGCTTTCTATCTGAATGCTGTTGAAAGACACAGTTTTTCAGCCAGGTTTAAATCTCTGTACAGAAGACAGACCATTGGCTTAGACTTGATTTTGAAACTTCACTCCCACACATTGGCATAAACACAGACAAACAGAAAGGTTGGATAAGTTCCTTATATTTGGAAATGCCGAGAAAGAGATATTCTCTCATTTTTTCATTTTGTTTGATTTGGAAATACAAATATTATTTGAAATAAGCCTTGAGACTGTAAACTCCAGCTCCACTGAGCATGAATGCTCAGCTTCGAGGTTTAAGCAATCCCCTTCAACACAGAAGATCTTAGATTAAAAATATCTCATTCAAAATTATTATAATGATTTAAACTATTTTTATTTGATTGTCAATTTATATTAGAAATATAAATGCCAATGAACAGCAGGCTTTTTTGGAATTGTGAGTGAATTCAGAGATGTTCTTTAAGTACTAAAAATCTGAAACATGATACTGTCTGGTTTTAGAAAGGACAACCAAATAAATTATAATAATATGTAAAGGAATGCTAAGAAGCCATGTTGGTGTGGTTTGGTGCAGAGAGTAAGAGTGTGAAGAAAATATTCCAAAATTAGTCTTAAACTGAGTTCCATTTATTTATTTCTGTTCCTTAACAGTCGATTTAGGGGACATTCCATCAAAACTGAGCTTCACTGAAAAAATAAATGAAAGCTTACTAACATGTCTACGAATTTACAGGAAACTTGAAATGTATTTTGATTAAATTACTTCTTTTATTTGAGGTGCAGCACCTTTTACGTAGTGTCAAGTCTCTTATGAATAAAAGGACTTTAAATAAAACTCACTTGTTAAAAACACAAAGGAATTTTCCTGAAGGTAGCAGGCTCACTTTGTCAGGACTTTGGGAACTGGATGACAAAAAGTAGTTTTTGAGTCGTTTAATGCTTTGGATTTGGTGAAAGACATTTAAAGAGGTTAAACAAAGTTTGCATGTGGTCTTATAAGCCCTTCAACATCATTTTAAGCTGCTCATGTGACAAGGTTAACCAGAAAATTCTGCTGTCTTTCTCTATAACCGACTGCTCATTGAATGTCCATTATTTAAAACTCAAGAGGCGTAAAGTAAAGATATAAATTATAATTTAGACGACAGATTATAAAAAAAACTTATAAGGACTTAATAAATTTAAGTAACAAATGGAGATTAAATACATTCAACAGATATTATTCTTTAATGCACACCATACTTTATTAAAAAACATAAAATGAAAAAATGAAGTCACTCCAGAAATACAGATGTGTTCTGCCCCTTTATAACTTGATAGCATGTGGGTACATCATGCACCAGATCTGTGACAGCTTTATACTCCTGTAGGTCTGGCATGTCAGTGGATTCCCTACAGCTGACTGCATTGGAGACTAAAGTCAGCCTTGCTGGGAATGACTGGGAAAGGCACTCATTGTGGCTTGCCCAGAGGCTCTGTGCATCCTTGGCATAGACTGTCTCAGGAGAGGGTATTTCAAGGACCCAAAGAAGGTGCTGGTAGACTTTCAGTACAGCTGCCTTGGAGATGGAGGAAATTGGGCAGCTGTCTGCCTTGCCTGGTCTCTTGGAAGGCCCTTTTGTTGTGGGGTTGCTGAGGGTTGAAGAACAAAAGGTGTGCATCTCTCCAACAAGGAGCACCATCTGACACTCCCTGATTCCCATCCGTGCACTCATTTGGTGGCTAGAGAGCCAAGGAGTGATCAGTAGAACCTGCTCACCCTTTAAGAATCCCACACTGGGTGCCAAATAGGATTTGTGGTTTAACTCCAGCTGGCAGGTAAATACCACTCACCCTGCTGCTCACTCACCCTGATGCCCTGCCCTGCTGCCCCCAGTGGGATGGGGAGGAGAACTGGAAAAAGGTAAACCACATGGATGCAGATAAGAACCATCTAAGACCTGAAATAAATTCTTGAACTTCTTGTGCTTGCTGGCAGAACATGGGTAACTGAAAGTACTTGTCCTAGGGTAAGAATTGCGCAGTAACAACTAAACCAGCAGTGTGTTATCAACATTATTCTTATACTGCTCTGTTCCAGCTACTAGGAAGGAAATGATAGCTGGAGGCACTCTTAGGCACAGCAATCATAAAATTAGAGTTTTTAACTCTTGGAGAAGTAAGGAGGCATGCCAGCAGAGATGCCACTTTGGACTTCCAGAACAGAGTTGCAGTTGTTATTTTCAGTATTTATTTTCATAATTTCAACCCCTGTTCTTAATTTCAGGCCCTGTTAAAAATCCTCTGAAATTGACAAGTTCACAAATTAAATGAAAAATGTAATAATTTTTAAATTTATAAAATATTATGCTTAGAAATCCTGTTTTATTTATTTTTTTTACAATGCCCAGTCTAGGCATTGTCTAAGTAATCAATTATTTATGAATGGCTTCTGCTGTCTTTTCTGATCCTGTTTTTCTCTAGTGTCTCTACGACTGAGTAGTGTACCAGCATCATAAGTATTATTAAATAAATCAGTAAGTAGTATTCACCTCATCATACTCCAGGTCACACAATCTATCATTTCTGAGAATTCTCATTAACTCTTGTGGATTAGGAACCTGGAAATGTGCTTTGTCATTGAAATAAGGGAAGAAAATGCAAGGAGAAAGAGCTCCTTTACAGGTTGCAGTTCTCAGAGCAGGATAACCTTATCCTGAGAGAGACTAGTACCATTTCCCTCTGGAACTCTTGAATTTCTCTTCACATGCTGGTTGTATTTTACAAAGTGTTTGCATTTATTATGTTAAGCATGCATTGAAACATTATTTATTTTTTTAATCTTACCTGATGACAGAGGGAAAGGAGCAGAGGGCAATAACTTGTGTTGGACATTTCTTGGCAGCAGCTGACAGCAGTCATGATCTGGTAATTGATCCTGAACCACGTGAACCACTGTTAAAACACTATGACCTGTTTTGGTGATTCAGGTAGAATTTCTGTTCCTGAATGACAAGTAAAAAGAACTGGAAAAAGAGTGGAAAAGGGATCGTTCTTCATGAGAGGAGCAGCAGTTTAGGAGAAACACATTACCGGACTATTTCCTGTACTCGTCACTAATTCAGGCTAAATACTTCTTTGGTTTGCCCCTTTTGTGTCGTGAAAAGTCCTTCATTACTCTAAATGCAGTTTCAGGCTTTGTGTCAGCTTGTAATAGTGCAGTTTATCACCACAGCAAGAGGGAAAAGCACCGAAAAATTAGGTTAATCAATACCACTGCAGTGTGTTTGACATTACATTCAGGAAAGGTTTAGCATGTCATTCCTAAGTACAGGCCATAAACTGCCTGAGGTCTGTGTATGCTCTTGATGTGAATGCTGGTTCCTCATGCGGATCGAGGGCAGAACATAGCTTTAAGCTTCTGCTAATCATGCACCCCCTGCAGACATCTAGCACCTTGGATTGTAAAAAATGTGACACCACTGCTTCCAATATTCCCTCCCCTGAAAAAAATTATAATGTTTCTAATTAGCAGACCTAGGCAAAAATCCCTAACCAAATGCTCTGTTTATAACTTAAAAACATTCTTTTTTTCCTTAACATTTTATACTATTCATCCAGTGTTTGGTAGGGAAGGATTTGTTGGAGGCTTGGGGTTTTATGAGTGTTTAGGTGCTTTTGCACTGGATCAAGGTAGGAAATGACAAACTGACATTGGAAAAAATATTTGTGAGGTACTTCATTAGTAAAGGATAGGATGTATGATAATATGCTTACAACCATAGGGAACTTAGGGGGAAAAACCTCTTACTTTTTTACTGCAAAATTACAGGACACCCAGAAATGTGCAGATTCACATCTATGATTAAAAAAATGTATGAATCCCTTATTTGTGGAAATATTATTTGCTCTTATACTGCAGGCGTTATTCGAGCAGATGCTGGTGATGGCTGTGATGATGTTTTGTGATGACAATGACAACAAATGTGATGCATTTTTTTAACACTGGAAGTTACTCCCCATGTCTTTAGACTCAAAAGTTCCTACTCTTGCATGTTGTAGTCCCCTGTGAATCAGATAGTTTCCATATTTAATTTATTTTCTAAAAGCCACGAGTCTGTTTGAAGTTTGTGCAGAGCAAGAACTGAGCACTGTGGGTTTTAGCATTGTACAAAGCATTGTTATAATTTAAAACATATGTTATATGAGTTATTTTAAATTACATGTTCTTGAAGATATGTCATCATTTTTATAAACCTCAGTAAAACATTATTTTTTTTTAGAAGAGTTACTTGTAAGTTTTATACAATTACGTAGTCTGAGATAAAGTTCAAAGACACAAGGATGAATATCATTCAAATTTACAGAAACCTGCAGTCCAGATCGTTGGTAGACTTAAAGAGGCATTACTTCACTGAAATTAATGGAGCTATACAGACTTGCTCCAAATCAGAAACTACTGGAATGTTTATCTAAAGATAATGTAAAAATCTTTCATCTTGAAATTAAGTAAGGTAGTTCATAAATATAGCCTTTCCTTCAAGACTTTCGATATGAGTGTGATTTTCATTTGGATGAGGACAAAAAGGCTACTCTCAGCATAAATTAGAGATAAAAAAGGAAAAGGAAAAAAGGACAATTAGAAAGATACACTGACAACTGATAAGACTTGAGTACAAGTGAGATATGTTCATTAAATTAACCCGGAGTGGAGTTCTTATGTGCTACTAAAATTTCAGGACATAAGGTTTATTTCTGAATTATTTTTCTACTCTCATTTTTTTATATGTTAAAAAGTCCCCTTCCCACCTGTAAATGAATTTATTTTAAAGTCAGAAGGGCATTATTATGATCACTTATTCTGAACTTTTATATAAGCTCTGCCCCACCTTTTGAAGCAAAATAATACAATTTCCTCCATAATTATCTGTGTTTTTATGTTTCTTTTTTTAATAGTATTTTTAAAAAGTAAGATGTGGATTTTGCTGGGAACAATGTCTCACCCTATAATTTGACTGTAGGGCAACTACAGGCACACATTCCTGTTATACTTTGATTTCTATTATTCAGAGAATGAGTAACATTTTTGGGGATATGTCTTCCAAAGATTTTCAGTGCTTACATTTTACATGCCAGGTTTTTTCGTTCCTGTAAACATTTATTCAGACGTATTTATAGATTAATAAGTAAAAAAGGTCTGAAAGAATTACAAATTTTAATTGGGATGTTGAATAATTGAGTTGTGTCTCTCATAGAGTGCTATAATAATCACTAAACATGATAGAATACATTATTTCTGAAAATGAGGGCAAAACTCAGACTTCCAGCTCTGAGATGTACCCTCCTTATTGCCAGTTACTTTAGCTTCTATAACTTGTATTACTTTGCTATATCAGTGGGCCATTTGACAGAAAAATGACAGAAGCACACTCCCTATTCAGTTAATCATACATACACGTATATATATATATATATATATACACAAAGGTATTTCTCCTAAAGGAATGAGCGTTATTGACAGTTGCAAGCCCAAGTAAAACATGTTCATTTTAAAAACAAATTCAAGAAGGAGTCCAGCTTTGATTCTGGATGAAATTATGTGGAGAAATTTTGCGTTTGTAAACCAAATGTCAAATTCAGTGAGAATCTAAGTGGATAGTAATATGACCAGGGTGGCAATAAAGGTGCTTTGGACCTCATAGTGAATCACCTAGTCTGGAGGCCCCTTTGAATGTTGGAAAAAGTTCATGTACAGTGATGCTTGTAAGTAGTCTTTGAGCATTTTATTCTGGCAGCTAATAATAAATCCACTGTGTATTTTATCAGCCCAGATATTCCCTGGATAATGGCCAAAGAGAGAAACATTTATCTACCATGTGCATCTACTTAAAAGCTGGAACAAATCTTCATTTTTATTAGAAAAGTCACTCACTCATGGCCTTTATTTTTACATAGCAAGTGCAAATGATTTTCTGGAGCATTTCTGTGGAATTATGCTCTTTTCTGAAAAGTCTACGTCAGGAAGGTAGACTTTATTAATATCCAGTGAAACCTTGTTAAGCACTTAAAAGCTAAAATAGAGTGAAATTCTTTAACTGTGCCTTTTACACCTAGCATATGGTCACTTTTTCATACACTGCACAACATCTAAGATAATTTAAATGAACTTTATACTGCCTTATGATGCAGTGAAATAAATAAGCAGAATGATAGCCATGGTGGTTGGCTAGGTATGAAAACTGGAAAACTGAGACAGAAACCATTTGCTAAATTCTAGAAGACTTTTTAGGGTAACAGTTTTACTGAGTTTTAAATGATTTATCATCTGTGGAAACCATGATAAAATTCAGAAATGCCAAGTGGGGAAAAATTCTGCCACAAAACTGAAAATTATTGGAACCCATTGTTGGGCCTATGAAGAGGTGTTACCAAAGTTGTGTGACAGTTTGAGATGGTGTGCTAAGTGTATATGGACCATTTTGAAAAGCAGTGGTTTTGATTTGTAGAGATTCATATGAAATTCTAGTTAAAAAAATCTATTCACACCACCTGGAAACTCCATGAGCGATGCAGAGCAATTCTCTATATTTTATTAATACAGTACCTGAAAAGATTTTTGGAATGTTTATCAGTACTCTTTAATAGCAGAATGTTTGAGAAGCAGGCAGGAACGCATGATTTCAGGCAAGTATTTCATTACAATTTCTGTGTTTATTTAACATGTTTGAGCTATTTTAATTAGGTAGATTATATATCTATAGCTAGAAATTGAGACAACAACATTTGGAAACAACAGCCTGAAGGTAAAAGGTTTTCTTACACCACAGCAAAACTATTTCGTAATGTTTAAAATAAAGAAAAGCAAACAGCTCTGTTCTCACGTGCTTGAGATACTAAGTAACAAAACTGAGTGTAGATGACTATATTTATTTTAAGTTATATCTTCTTTCTACTATTAGGATTTAGTAATATTTTAATTTGGAAAAAACTGATTTAAAGCCCAATATTGCTGTAATATTGGGTACCCCTGCTTTGACAAATGACTATATTAGAATCAACTAAAAGATATAAATTTTAGGTTGAATGTGTTGCTGAAGAAACCAGGAACCAATGTGGTGTTGTGCTGCAATTCTACAGAGAGCATGCATTGTGGGCAAAAGGTACCATCACTTGGAGAAAAGCAAATTTTCTTTCAGGTCTACTATCAATTTGGTCTCTGCACACAGAAGTTTCTGTTTTTAATGGCCAGACAATCTGAGATACAAAAATTTGTTTCAGATCCTCTATTAAGCATAGATACTCATTGCCTCTGTAGGACCAGCAACTGCTGCAAGCTTCATTGGCAGTAAGCAAACACAAATGGTACTAGAATGATGCTGGTCCACAATACGAGGCACTCTTCTGGTCCACAACACATGACACTCTTCTTTCTGTATTTGCATCACACCAGTTGCTAACTTAGATTTGTCCAATGATAACAATTGTTAAACTGATGTCCAAATGCAATTTACCGTGAGAAGTATAGTTGATACAAAGGCTACTGTAGCTGAGGACCTATGCTCAGTACTAGAAAATAATCATAGGTTTTGGGTGAAGGAAAGGTCTGATGTTAAGGAACCACTTTCACGGAAAAGGTCCAAGACTGCAGTGTCCTGAACACTTTAGGTTTATACATACTAAACATAAACTCCAAAAATACCATGAATTCTTGTTGATATAGCTCTACTTTCTGTTGTGATGTTTATTCTGTCTAGCACCATATGCTAGATCCATTTATGTCTCCTTTCTTCATTTATGTCCTTAGCAGATATCTTTACTGCATCCCCCTATTAATGTGTTCAACAGACCTTTTGAGTGAACTAGCATCTACTATTTTATTAAGAACATATTTTCCATCATAATTTGTCACAACACCTATAGGTGGCCAAAACATGTCAGTTGATTTTATGTTAGGGTACCTTGCATATAATTTTAAGATAATCTAGTCAAATAACCAGAATTACTGTATACCAAACATTATCAATTGCAGTTACAGCAAATTAAAAAAAAAAAAAAAAAGTTACTCTCAAAATCTTTGTTGCTATATAGATAATATAACATCGCTATTTCCTGCAAGTCTGTATATGAAGTAGTAGAACATTTTTAAAGAGAAGTATAAGAACTGAAGAGAATAATCAGAAAAAATTTTACGGAAAACTCTTACGACCAACCTTAGAACACAAGGGTAATTGAGGTTCTCGTCAATAGATACCTTGGTGTGGACTGGAGTGAAATGACACTGAATGACCAGTGTTTGTAAATATATATAAGTTTATTTTAGAACAAATTAATTGCAAAGGAAAACAAGTATGTAGCCATTAGTTGTTATTATCTATAGTAATATAGCAAAACAAATAACATTGTAAATACTTGTAAGGAAAAGAAAAAGAAAAAAAGGGTAAGAGTAGAAAGATCTCACCACTCCTAGATCTCAGAGCTGGTTATTGCAATTTTGATGTCTGTTGGTCAGAAGTGGTGTCTGGAGTCTTGGTTGAAGGACCAGTGGCTGCAGTGATGGTAATACAGGGGAGCCCTACAAATCCTTTGGTTTATATTCCCTCAGGTGGAAGTTCAGGAGTTCAGGTTGAAACTCCCAGTACCACCCCTGGGGCAGTGAGTTTCACACTGGATGATGTAATGCTGTGAGTCATGGGTTACTTCTGGAGTCTTTGATGGTCTTAGTCTTTACAGCTCCCTATTAAACTCAGTGCAGTTGAGTCTATTATGGCCCATGATGGCCCTTCAGCAGAGATGAGCATCTTCAGTCAATGTGTGGGTGTTCTGGTATTTCCCTAGGAGTGCAGTTATTACAGCTGAATTCAGTTGAGTAAGGACAATATCCTTCCTGCCTGGAAGGATTTGCCTCTTTCCTTACCTTGTTCAACACCCAACTTGTAGCCTGTTGGCTGTGCTCTCCCTCTGCACCTGGGAGGTTGCAGCTCACTGCCTCAAGGTTTGAGCCACCAGCATTCCAGTCTGTACTCCACTATAGCTTTGTGTATTCTTCTTCCCCGACCTGGGATGATTGGACAGTAGTACCCCCCTTTATCTTATCTGAAGTTCCCATCACAGCCCAAATTCCAGTTAGTAGGCATATATGGGGAGAGTCACAGATGAGAAGCTGCTTCTTTGCAGTTTGCTGTTGTGGGCAAAAGTCCTTCAATGATTTTAGCAGTGTTTAAGCCATTAATGATTTCAGTTTCTCCCAAAAACTCAAAACCTCCTGGAATGTATTACTAATTCTGTTCTAGTTAGTGTTGAGAGCCTGTGACATCCCATAGGATTACTCTAACTGTGATCTCAATTCTAAAGGTAGTATCAGAGATTGTACCAGAATGAAGTTTGATCTCTTGTGAGGAATTTCAGAGCAGCCCTGTGAGAAGAATTTGGGGGTACTGGTAAATGAAAACCTGGACAGGAGCTGGCAATGTGAGCTCACATACCAGAAAACCCAGTTGTATCCTGGGCTGCATCCAAAGCAGTGTAATTGGCAGGGAAAGGGAGAGGATTCTGGCCCTCTGCTCTGCCCTGGTGAGACCTGCAACTCACATTCAGCTCTGGGATCCTTGGCACAGGAAGGATGTTGACTTGTTGGGCTGAGTCCAGGAAAGGATCATAAAGATGATTAGAGAGATGGAACACATCTCTTATGAGGAAAGCTAAGAAAGCTGGGGTTGTTCAGTCTGAGGAGGAGACCCCAGGGAGACTTAACTGTGGCCTTTGGGTACTTAAAGAAGTACTACAAGAAAGATTGGGACAGACATTTTAGCCAGGCCTATTACAGTAGGACAGGAGGTAATGGCTTCAAACTAAAATAGGGTAGATTCGGTCTAGACAAAAGGAAGAAAATGTTTATGATGAGGATGATGAACCACTGGCACATTTTCCCAGTGGCTGACCCATCCCTGGAAGTGTTCCAGACCAAGCTGGATGAGGCTCTGAGCAGCCTGGTCTAGTGAAAGGTGTCCATGCTCATTGCAGAGTAGTTGGACTAGATGGCCTTTAAAGGTCCCTTACAACACAAAACACTGTATGATTCTATGAAATTAAAATGTGTGAAACCAGCTATTCTTATGAAATAATATGAATATGACTGCTAAGAGGCTGTGGCAAATGCCACAGTCTACAAAAGATAATCCTTTAATAATAATTTTTTCTCAACTGTGTTTTATTCTCTCTTTCCTCCTGATGGTGCTAGTACCCCCTGTGATTTCCCACATGACCAATATTGCATTGACTGGCATTTCCTATAAAGGCATGTCTCTTTTACATCCACCCTGGTGTTTAGAAACTCGGAAAGTTTTTAAGCTGTAGCATTGCTTTAAGCATGAGACTTACTTAGTACTGATGCACGTCTATCTGGCTTCAATCAAACATGAAATGAACTTACATCTGCTTGCAAAAGATTATGTAGATGAGCTATTGTAATGTTTATGGTAAACTAGGCCATTAGAGAGGAAAAGAAAAAAATATTCACATTTTTAAAATATGCTATGATTTTTGAAAATCTTCAAAATAATGTTGTTTCCAGAGTCTCACAATAATAAATCCAAAGGAGATCTCTTGATAGATGAGAATCTTCACGCTATGAAACAATTTAGGCTTGCCATTTTCAGGGACCATGAACTTTCATTCGATCTTGATCTTAAGCCTGTAGAGACTTTGCCATAGTACTTTTCATGAGAGAGTAATTTATTATCCTTAATAAAGGCACACTGACTGGGAGTCACTTGTTCTTCATTGACTTCATTACAGACATGACTTAATTAAACCTGTCTTTTCACAGCTAAATCAAGATGAGATGAATCCCACTTTTGCTGAGTTTCTCAAAACCTACATGAAAAATTTTCCTGATGGATCTTATTCTATCTGTATTCCTAAGATAGGAGACTGAAAGTGATAAAATCTGCAGAACAATGACCTTTTGATTTTTTTTTTTTCTTCAGGAATGTTGAAACATTCACGTGAGTTTCTACCTTATAAAGTTTAGCTGAGCAGGGCATGGTAGGATCATTATCTATTCTGAAATATCAGAGATAATATTACTGCCATGAACAGAAACACTGAACAAAAATTAAAAAGTTTCCAAAGCATTGTGAATAGAATATATGTCTTCACCATTTTTCCCTTGCATCAGTTCAGTTTCACCTATATGATATCAGTGGTGCGGATTGTTGTTCTACCTCCTTTAAGTAATAAATTATATGTTATATGTGTTTGTGCATTTAATGTTGTATGAATGGAGTACTATATTCCATTTAGTACATTTACTGTGCTTCCAAAGAGGAACATGCCATCTTTCATGGAATATCTGTGATCAAATTGAGAGCTTTTAGTACATTATAACAACGTTTTAAAGTATTGCATGTATGGATATATTCATAAAGTACTTAAACATCTTCGTCTGATTGCAGTTGCTCCATTTGGTGTGCAGATGTATTTGCATTTTAATCTGCAAAGCCTCAAGTTTGTGAAAACTTTGACTGGTGAAATTATGAAAAACATATTTCAAGGTTTTATCTTCCCATTGCTTAAGAAATGCTATGAATCATGATGTGAGATGTGGAATGTTCCATCAAGTTGTATAAATAAGTGAAACCATTTGTCCTTCTGATCCCCTTGCATGTAAATTCTGTCAGGATAAAATGGCTGTTAAGAAAATGGAACATAATTAGACCTGACTTGTTCTAAATACTCTCAGTATAACTCAAACTAAGGAAGCTTAATATTTAAGATTAAGCAATTAAGATAGCAGACTTTTTGCTTAACATTTCTCCTCAATATTTTTTTTGTCAAGCAGTTTGAATTGTTTATATTCAGTACAGCTTCTGTATATAATATGACAGGAAAATCCTGGCATTCACTGAGATACTGGTAGTTTAATGTGACTGCTACTACAAGAGAAGGGTCTGCAATGATTCTGCTACTCCTCTGAAAAGAAATCTTTAAATCAACAAAGAACTGAGATGAATTCATTTTGCCTGAGTATGAATAACTAAGACATATAATTTTGGATTGCACTTATTGAACCATTGTAAACAAAAGGAGAAATACATTCATCAATACAAAATGAAACTAAACAAAACTTTTTTTTTTTTAATTTAAATTGAAATTTCCAATTGCATTAACTTTTTTATTTAGATTGTAGTCTACTGAGGCAAAAAACATAATATAGTGTCTAGCATCTGCAAGTGTCTACTATGGAGTCTTCTCTCTGCTACTCCAGAAGAACTGGAAATCTGCTTTTAAGTGCCTATTTATTTGTCTTTATGCCACTTAGGATGAAATTTTCAAAATATTGAAAGTAATTTTTATTCTCTTCTTGATTTGACAGGTTACTTTCCTGGGCATTAAATTTTGAAATAATGAAGATAAACTTGAGAAAACGGCCTATATATACAAGTCACTTTGGGATAAAGTTTGAGGGGAAAATAGAATTAATTTTACCTGCTCTACTGGGATTTTCAATTTTAGTAATCTGTAAGTAATTATGAACTAATAAGTCGCAATTAATAGTATTTTAGATCCTGTGTTTAAATGAGGACCTTCTATCTCAATCCCTTCAAGCTCAGGATATTGCATGATTCTGTGATTCCATGAACTGAAATTATGCCTGTTCATTGTAAGTCAAACAGTGGTGCAACATGATGATTCTTATCAAAGTTTTGAATTACTTTAAACAACTGTAAATCAAATCAAGCACAGACTGTCTCCTCTTGAATAGTCTAAATACTTAATCTTGTATCTTTTAGTTAAAGTGGAAGTACAGTGTAGTTCTAAAGCTGAACAGAATTTTATTACAGTGAGCATTTTGTACATTTTTTCATTTCCTGGTTTTGCCACGTCTGAATTTTTACTTCAAGTCTTCATTTCATTTACATTTTGTTACCCCAATATCATCTCAGTTCTAACTGAATACATTAGATTTCTTTGTGGATGCAAGCATAATACATGAAGCAGCAGGAATAACCAGAGTAACCCATCAAATCAGATAGACTTTAAGGCTTAATTATATGTTATATGACAGTCATGACAGATGTCTTTACTGAATATTGCCAAGCAAGATAAAACACTACATGAAATATGAGAGATTCATTGGTGTATTTGTGTATTTTTATCCTTTGGAAGGGCAAATGATGATGAAAGAAACTTTGTTCCAGCTGTGATGGCTAAATTCCTCTATGATGCTAAAAGAATTCTTTAAGTTTTCCAATACTGTTTTCATGGGAGTTAGTATAGCACTGGTAACAGTGGTGAGGTTAGAGATATACTCACTCTTAAGGTCTTCAACTGAGTGAAAATAAACAGAAAACACAAGTAAGAAATGCAAAACTAAACACTGCTTGGATGCTTCTGATTAATTCCCTGTCAAACTAGCAAAGAAACCCCATTTGCTTCAGCATGGTGCATTTGACAAAATACACTCACAAAGGATATGAATAGGGCATTTATGCAAACAGTAACAAGGTAGTGAGATGCAGGATTGAAACCACCCACATTTCAAGGTGGGGGCAGTGATACAGAATTTTAATCAGAAATAATTAGATGTCAGAAATATATATTGATAAAATTGTGACCAGAACAAGGATTGTGGACCCTTAGGGTTGCTGCTAGGTTGCTGCTAGGACTGTCCTTGATTTTATTTAGAAACTCCAGCTTTATAAGGCATGCTAGAGTTCATGGGATAGACACAGTTTCTTTTCCCTGCTAAGTGATTTATGACTCCTACATCACATGTAAGAATCGTGAAGATTCACTATAGCTCTCTGTTTAAATTTCCTTCTAGTTCAGACAGCGAAACTGGGTTGGAATCATTCCTCATCTGCCAGTAGAACTGTCCCTCAAATGAAAGGTGGATGGAAAATTCACAAAGAATGATTGATTGGCTGAAATCAGATCATCTTTCATATTCATGAAAGCTGACATGAATTTTAAAAAATCTCTTCAGATGTGATTTTTTTCCCTAAAAATATTTTTTAATTTTAGAGTCATTATTTCTTGATAGTATTTCTCAATCTATTACATTACACTAATTATTTGAGAGATTTGATCAATTAACTAGGATTTATAAGGATTTGGGGTTTTTTGTCTAATATCAGACAACTTAATTTTGTTTTCAATGGATAATTTCTTAGTCACAAAAAATTTTAAAATATTTAAAATTATATTTTCAGGAATATTTATTACCATATTAATATTATTAATATTTATTAAAATATTTTCAAGTTTTCCAATATTATAATTATTTTTGGTTATTATTGGATAATTTCTTGGAAAATATTTGACTTTTCAGAATATTGGAATATGCTTTTTGTTTCATGTTTTCTTCCTCTGATGTATGCTGTCTTCCTCTACTTGACTGCATATCCAATTATTTTTCTTGTAGGAACCAGTCATCTCAGAATTTTTAGTATTTTTAAATACATATTTGAAGAAGACATTTAGGATACTGAAATTACAATGTATTGTAAATGTAGTTTAGCAAATATTTTCCTCACTTTGAACAGTATATGTAATCTAGAAGTAAATATTTTAAGTCTCACTGAGCAATTTTAGTTTTGACAGTTTAGTTTTAAAAAATCATGGGTTTTAATCCATAGAAATAAAAAAAATTCAAAGCTATTATTGCTGAAATTAATTAGAAGAAGGAATGTTTCCTTGAGAATCCTGTGTCTTGCTTGCCTCACCTGTTTCTGCATTTTTTCTTGTATCCTCCTAAAGCTCTTACCCTGAAATGTACAAGACAAGAATCATGATGTGGCAGTGGGGGCACCCCAGCAGTATTTGGAAGTACTGATAATTCTGACAAGGTTCAAGAAATACAGAGAAACAAAAGAGCTCAAAGATGAGAAGCAGAAGAACTTAAAGAAACCCTGTAGAGGTGGAGGATCTTTTTGTCAAAAATATTCAGCAGACTACTGTTATAAAACAGAAAATTAAAAAAAAAAACAAAAAACCAACCAAACAATCCATTTACTAGGCATGGTATCATAAAGTATCATGCTTTTGAAGTATGTCTTACAGAGTCTATCTGCCACAAACAAAGAGAAAACATTTTTTTCAAAGATGAATTTCTGTCAAAGCTGGAAAATTTTCAACCAGGAATTACATCTGCTTAAAAGACTATTTATTTATCCACAATATGAGTACAGACACTGAAGTGCTGTGACTGTGGGAAAGTCCAATGTGACCCTTGTACCAGGGGACATATTTCCAGGAGACACTGTCACCAGTGAGACTTCACACAGAAGCTCATTTATAATGTGTCTGCTCTGCTGAAGTACTAAATAAAAACAGATACAGTTTTTGTTTAATAGACAGATTTACAAGGCCTGTGTTGGTAACTAAAAAGCTGGAAAATTTGTCTTATTATGGAAAACTGAAGGGCAGAAAATTAAAGTTTATGTGGAAAAATCTTTGCACTTTAAAAATACATCAATTTGATATGTGCTAGAAAAAGTCTCTAACTGAAAAATAATGCTGGTATACAAAGAAATGGATATAAAATGGTAATGGGTACAAACATTCAGACTGTAAACTGAAATAAATAAAACTAGTGAAAAAGCATCTGGAAAGCAAAAATACCCGACCTCTTAGTTGATGTGGTGAGAAGAAAACCTGTCTCTATAGTGGAGCCTGAATGATGTCTGAAGTCAGCTAAATTATGTATGTATAATCAAAATTGGGGCAACTGGACTTAATGATGCTGGTCATTATAATGCTGTGTCCCTGGGTTTAAAGGCATCTTGATGCACTCAAACATATTGCTCCTGTAACCCACAAACAGGCCTCAATGCCTAGAAATGGAGAAATAAAACTGACATCCTGAGGGATAAACATGGGGGACTCTTCATTCAAGATATGTCAGTGCTGTCATTAAAGACATTGATGTACTGCAGCTTCTCTGTCTCTGAAAGTGATGAGTGGTGTGAAATGTCTGCTCAAGACCTACATGACATTAGTGAAATGAAATCTTTGGAATATAAATCCCTTGACATTGGCAGAGCACAGAACGCCATTTCTCATTTTATTAATTTCTGACTCAGGAAAGGCACTCCACAGTTTTGGTGATTATTCTGAAGTATTAAACTTTCAGTTTTCTGGTTTCTCCAGATAAAAATAATAGCATGGGTCCATGTCTTGGTTTAAAGACAATTTAAGAGACAGATGCTCCAAAATTATTTACCTCCCTTTTAGTTTTAGCCAATGCCTTTCCACCAATACAGAGAGATGAATATGAATAGATATAAAACTCCACATTTACTCAGAAAATCAAAATAGCAACAGGCAAGAGAAATAATAGTAATAATCAGTAGTTACAAAGTTGCTAAAAAGCTCATGGGCCCCCTGGGAATGAAGAGAAACTAAAAATGCCAAAAAAAATCTGGCATACTGCACAGACAACTGTGTGTGGGAAGACAAACATGATGGCAGCCCTTCCCCCTCCTGACTATGTGTGCAGAGAGATAACAAAGAGACTGAGAGAAAATAAACCAACATAACACAATTAAAAATACTTCCCCACACAACAACCAAAAGTGAGCAAGGACAAAACAATAAGGAAAAGCCTAGAGTCCAAAAACATATATACTAGAATACAGTAATATTTTGGGTTGTATTTTGCCCAGGAAGGGCCAATACGGATGAGGAAATCAAGAGGAAAATCCAATACTTCCTATGAAGGATGAATTTTCTGGCTTATCAAATAAAACTGTAGCATAGATCACAAGGATTTGTGGTGTAGAGGGCAAATACCAGTGCGACCCAACAGGATCTGTACTGCAAGGTCAGATGAGAATGCCTGGCACTACTCAGGGAATTTAGTACTTTGGGGCAGTCTACATGGCATCCCTGTGGTGACACAGCCTGGTTATCTACCTCTGAGTAAGAGGATTTTAGCAAAAATTGATAACGCTGTGAGGAAATCAGCAATGGTGACAATTACTCAAGATGACTATCAACCTGATTAAACAGTAATGAAATTGCTGCCGAAAGCAAAGAGTCAGCTGAAGTATGAAACAGAATGAAATATAAAAGAACAAACATTTGTAAGAGTGGGAAGTGACTTCTGAATGGGAAGATGGAAACAACAGTAGTTAAACCCACTTTGATGCTGCCAGAACTTTCTCCACAGCATCATAACTCTGACTTGGCTAGAAAGAGATGAGCAGAGAGTATCCAGCACATGCAGTGACAATGTGGGTTGTAACAAGAAGCAGATCTTCAGCTGGAGTTTGCATAGGTGACCTCGTAGGGGGAGCCTTTTCTCCACTGTGGGCATTATGAGATATTAGGGATTGTCATGGTTGCGTATAAAGTTGGAGCATCTGCATGTTTAGCCAGAGATGTACATATAGAGAAACACCCCTGTCCTTTTCAGGTTGAGCAGTTTTCCCCTTTGATATCTGCCTTTTTTTTTTTTTTTCTGTCCATAGGTATTAATATGCAGGAGACACTAATAAAACAGACAGACACCCCAAGACCTTGCCTTCAAGAAATCCTACCTTCTAGCATCTTTCAACAGTGAAAGTGGTAAAATTTCAAAATAGCCTTTCCCTACCTGACTTCTGGATGCATTTAGAAAGTATCCTATTTGGTGCTTCCTAGTTTATAATCCCTTGAGAACAATCCATTTTCTTGTCTTTGCAAAAGTTTTAGTTTAGCAATCATTAGCTACCTTTCAGCTTTCTCAAGTCTCCTTATGCCTACCAGGATGGTCAGTGAAGTTTGAAAAGAATCTTTTCCTATACCTCTTGAGAAGGATTTCTTATCAGGTGTCCTTCTCCGTAACTCCTCATAAACTTCCAAACACTTGATGGATTTTCAGCTGAGCCGCCTGCTTGAACAGTGTTCCATAGTCCCAGATGTGCTGGGCTCTAGCTGAGACCCAAGTAGTAGCTCAAAAGGTACAGTAGATATTTGCACAATTAAATATTATCTTCTTTTGATGGACTGTGGGGTCACATGGCTGAGGGAATTATAGGCAAACATGCACTGATTCAGAAGCCACCATATTTGTGTGCCACCAGGAATTATGCAATTCAAAACTCTCCACAGCAAACTTCAGAGCAGCCAAAGATGAAACTACATGTGCTATGTGCAATAGCAGAGCATGATAATTTAGAAGCATACTTTTAAGCCCTTCAGGAGAGTGTTTGGCCCCATTTGTAATCCAGTTCCCAGTCGACCTCACACAGAGCTCTTGCAGATCTAGCTATCAGATGCACTGAGAAAGAAAACAGCTTGACCAAGTTAAATTTCATTAGTTTGATGAGAACTTCTATAAACATTACATACCACCTATGTTTTTAGAGACAGGGAAGATTTAAATATACAGGCCTTCTGCCCAGAAGTAAGTCAGGGAAAAATAAAAATGTCATATTTCTGAATGTCAGATGCAGCCAAAAGGTGGAATTAGTTTCTTCTTGTTTCAACCTAGTGCACCTTAGCACTGACCTCAGGCCTTTTTCACATTTTCTGAACTAGTTCCACTTAGATTAGGTACTTCATTATTATTAGTCATACTAGTTACTAGCCTACTTGTTTTCTCTTCCCTTTTGACTTTAAATATAATTCATAGTCAGATAAACCCTGATAGGCATTACTTCCCTTAGCCGTCCAGTCACAGCCTGGACAAGACTTGAAATTAAACCTGAATTTTAACTTCTTGAAGGAATAATTAAATCAGTGTTAGCAGCAGCCCATGTGGAAAGTGTCTGCCTAGTATAGTAATTCATTACCACCAGCCTGTCTCTAATTTGCTGGTGTGCATGGCACCCCTACAGTAGTGTGAGAGAAGCAACAGATCATTTATATAAATTAAAATCAATAGGGGGTTGAGTATGGAGCCCAGTGGAATATCCTCTGGGCAAGTGGAAATTCTAAAGACTAAGGACCTAATCTTAGCTGCTTGACTTCTTTCATCAAGGTAAAGCTTAAAAAGATTAATTATAATTTATGAAATATTAGTACCTGGAAAGCTTTTGAGCACAGATAATGTATTTCAGCAGAGTCAAAATGAAGGCTTTTTCATATTTCAAAGTACAGTGTCAACATGGCAAACTTTTACAGATTTAAAAAGCCTATTTTTTAAATGTCACTAAAGGGGATTTTTTTTTCTCTCTTTCCCTGAGCAACAATGTTTTTTTGAAAATAAATAATTTATTTCCAAGAAGTATAATTTCTGGTGTCTTCGAAATGTATTTCTTGATCCAAAACCAGAAGGGAAAATATTTTTTTTTCATTTTGTACTTCCATTACAATGTAATTGTCACTTCTTTATCTGTGAAATTTCCATCCTTGACTTCAGTAAGCACACTGGTTACAATTTACTGACTATAGCTTACAGTAGCTGAGAATCTGGCCCAAAGTCTTCATGCATATATTTGTAGTGAGAGAATAGATAGATAGATAGATAGATAGATAGATAGATAGATAGATAGATATGGATATTTCTGACATTCAGAACATACAGACATCTGAAAGTCTAAAAAGGTCCTTATTACTGTAATGGCTGCAGCACTGCATTTCACAGAACAGTTAATGAGATCTGGATGCATTGAGTGACTTATTTAAAGTAATTCAGCAACCATATGGTGGAGTCCCAAAGCCCCTTGCTGTCACCATTAGACAGAAAACACAGCTTCTCTCAATGGGTTAAAGTTGACAGGCAAGAAAAAATAACCCCTTTCTTAAACACAGAGCATATAATAAAAATCTACATTTGGTAGTTTCAAGACATAGACATTAGCCTCCCACAGAGTTATATTATTATTTAATTTGGTTTTTCTGCCCTGGCATCTTGCACTCTAGTCCTGTTTAGAGTTCTGCTTGTTCTCATTCAGCCCAGATTATAAAAGCTTTGGTGCAATGTCTTTACTGGTATTGTGAAGTGCACTGTTAATCTACTGTTTGATATGGGTAATACATAATGAGACAATCTGGGGCTTGTGGATCTAAACTAAATATAATTCTGGGAACCTTGGTATTGTCTATTGAATAATTTCCATGTCTTGCTTTTCAGCACTTATCTGGAAAATAATTACATGCATATGACCAATAGGCAATTCCTAACAGATACTGCCATCTCACATAAAGTGTTTTGCTTTAAATTGAGCACAGCTTCTACTTTCTGCACTTTGTTTCTAAGGATACAGTCATGAGCACGGAACATTTTCCTTAGGAGCTCATCTGTTCCTGCTGCTTCTCCCTCACCTGAAGTCATAATCCTTGGTTTGTGGCTATAATCAGCTCTGTGGAAACCAATTGTGATGTCACAGACAGGAGATTATGACTTCAGGGGCAGAACAAACAGCAGGAGCAGGTGACCTCTAAAACACAAGATGTCTCTTTTCACGCAAAGATCGTTCAAATGAAAAATAGGACAGAAATGCGCCTGTCTTTGAGAAGAAAATGTTTGTTCAGGTTTCTGAAAGGCATTAATTGGATTGCAAGAGTTAATTTGAAGTGAAATTCTCTGTGATTATATCAAGAAGAGATAATATATTCAGTAGCAGCTGAATTACTAAGTTTAGCTTCTAATTTCTCATTTGATTAAATGACAAACACTACTGATGCAATCAGCAACTTATCTATCTTTTCACATAAAACTGGAACCATGTAAAAACTCATTTCCTCTCTAGCTGACTTTTGCTGTGAACTCAGCTGTAAAATGGGTCAAATTTTTAAAGGTTTCTGCTTTTTTTTTTCCTTTCATTTCATGTAGCAAACTGATCAGAGGGACTTTTTTTTTATAGCTTTCTGAGGGAATGTTTGTGTGATTTAACAGCTTGTTTTATGACAGCATTAAAGAATCAGAGTTGATTTGTGTGGGCTTTTTTTTTTTTCCCCCACTTTTTGTAATAGTCAGAAGTTTGGTAGGGGAGTTACTTCTATCAACCAGAGTTTTTTCTTCAGTCCTATTCTGAGAAAATATAACAACATCTTAAACAAGATCTTTCATAGGGAAGATTCTTGAGATCAACTTCCACTTAAAATCCCTACTTATTGCATGTTATCATTGAGTTTTGGACTGCAAATGTAGTTTTATCACCATACGGATTCATCTGCAGCTGATGGCTCTGTGCTCCATGTGAAAGCATGAAGGTTTTGGTGATCTGGACCCTGTGTAGCAGGAGGCTGAGTGAAAAGAGACATTTATTTTAGATTGGATTCCTACTCTTTTTTGTGTCACATTCCATTCTAGAAAAACTTATTTTGGTCCAGGTAAATGACACTTAGAGAATATTTTTTTTTTTAAGTTTAAGATAAGACTTTTTTCTTAAAGGAGACTTTTATTCTTATCAAGATAGTCATTTAACCTGAAGTGTTATTTGTGAGCAGCTTCACATCTACATCAGAGATGTGAAGTTATATGACTGGCTTCTTTAAAATATAAAAGGGCTGTTGCATGATACTGAATGGTTATTGAACTATGATCTCATGAATTTTGTGCTTAGGGATGCTAGCCACCAAAAAAGTAAAGGTAAATGTGTAAGTCTGCTCTGTGTGCTTAAATAAATATTTTTGTGTCACTTTTGTAATCTGTAAATTGGAGAATATCAGCTTTTTTTTTTTTTTTTTTCTTTTTGAGATCAGTGGCTACAAAAGTTCTAACACATACTACTAGGGAGCATATCAGTATTGGAAAGTGTACTCTTGTAACTAATTTTCTGTAGTGGTTGAGGGCAAATCTGGGAGGAAACCTCCTAAGGGGCACTCCCTCCCCTCCCCCCAATCAGTTCGAAAAAGAAACCTCCTTGGAGAGAAGTGGAAAGAGCCCTGTTTGTTGAACAGGCAAAGCACTCCCTGGCACAATAAATTGAACAATACCCGATGATAGGAACTTCGTGCTGCTCTGGAGAGATGACAAATTTAGGAAAGAAGTCTGTCCTGTAGGTGATTGCTCTGTCTCTGTTCCTCCAGTCCTGGGGAGCGTTGCTGCGCAGATCTTGGTGGGTTCCAGATGCAAACCCCCACGGTGCTCCCCTGGCTCCTCAGTCCAGAGAGATTTTTAACAGTTCCAAGGAAAGGTGAAAAAAGGAAAAAAAAAAAAAAAAAAAAAAAAAGGAGAGAAAAAAAAGAAAAAAAAAGAAAAAAAAAACAGGAGCAGAAGGAAAAAAAGAAAGCGAAGCTTCTCCCCCTGCTAGCTAGACACTAGCTAACTAGCTACTGGAAAAACAACTCTCCATGTGTGTTGAATTGGACTCTCAAGGCCAGCCGGCAGAGGACAGTTTCTAAAAACAAACTGCGCCCCTCCCCCAGCTCCCAGAACCAAGAGACAATTGGGATAGAAATATGTCACCCCAGGACATTTTTCAATGCCATTAATCAGTTAAATCAGTTAAATGGGTGATTTGTGTATGAAATCATAATCACTGCCCCAAAAATGTAAGTGTATATCTGAGGAGAACATACTGTATTCATGTTTTCTGAGAAAAGAAAGCCAAAAAATATAAGCAAAAAAATCCAGCTCCAAAACCCCAAACTAACAAAACAAATCTCCACATAATTTATCTCCCCTATAAGCATCTGTACATGATGAATTTAATACATTTGTGTTAGTAAACAAACATAAAGAACTTGCATTTTTTAAAGGAACGTGGAAGAAAAAATAGTTTTTATAAGTTATGGGATTAAATTGCTCAAAAATATCATCCTATCATTACATATTTTTTCTCAGATGTAGTAAAATACAGGAAAGCATGAGAAAGCAGTAGATAATTAAAAGAAACCTTTGTCATTTCTGGGTGCTGTAAGTGACAACTGGCACTATAGTATTCTTGAATAGACTATTTAAGAAAAGTCCATGTTCCTCAATGACATTCAACTACAGCTTTTTTACAGATTTAACATGCTAATCTATTTCTTATGATAAATGTTTTAATTTTTCCTCCTGGAATATCCAGCCTATTTTGCACATTGGTGGAAAGTAAAATTCTCCCAACCTTTCTCCTGACATTTTGCAAGTTCAAAAATTGCTGACAACAAGAATTTGTTTCCAATTTAATGTCACCAATTATGGTTATTGTAGGGCAGAGGTCTAGTAGTAGTAGACATAATGCTCATTGACATAATAGCACAGATGAGCTGAATAAGAAAGCATCTAACAACAATACTTGGAATAAAGCTGCATCTCTTCATGTCCTATTTGCATATATAAAGAAAAGCAACACTGTAAGGACTTTAAGGTTTTTATCTTTATGTACACAGTAAATGCTTTTATGGAAAATCTTATTAAACAAATTCCAGGCTTCAAGGAGGAAATAAAACCATAATTTGGTTCCCTATTCTACCAGCTCTTATACAGCTTCATCTGAGTGGTGCCTTTACCTTACAGTAAAACCCACATAGTTTCATATAACATTTAAAATGGTTATGAGTTTCTACTATGAGGCCAATAAAAATTTGGATCCAAAGGAAACATATTTATTTCTGATCAGCTCTAGTTCTTATTGTGGGTCCCTTAATTATTTGAGATGATATAAAATATTTTCATCAATGAACACAACAGATATGTCCTAACTTCTATCCCATTTGAACAATTATTTACTAACTTTGGAAAAAATATTAGAATATTCAATACAAATATTGTTTATGGACTCCTTTATATCACTAAGAAAAGTGCCCCAGAGTGAGACACAGCTTCAGAATAAGCAATGGAAAAAAATTTTAAACTTCCTACTGTATTCTTGCTGTTCTAATGCATGTTTCACCTTAGTTAGTAGCTCATTGCAAGATGTAAGACATTATTGAAAGTAGTCTTTACTTGTCAGAGTAAATTGTGATGCATTATCTTCTGTTGCATTTCTGTTTAATTCTCAGATTTAGAAAATTTCAATAGGTTTCACAGCTGTTAAGTATGATTTGGTAAGTGGTTTATATGTTCAAGATTATTTTAGGTGCACTCCTCTGTAACATATTCTAAACAAAGCCTTTTTAAGAGGACTTCTTGTTTAGCTTTTCAAAATATAATTGGGGATTCCTCCATAGATTTATTCTGCTAATGAATGAGCCATAGAATACTTTGTTGTTCTTTTTAGTACTGTTTAATAAAAAATAGGTTTTCTCCTTTGTTTAAGATTTGATATTTAGAGCAAAAATACATAATCAAATTAAAGCAACAGAAGCAAAACTTCAGTGAGGATTAAGGGCATTTTGAGATTACAGAGCAGCCGCTCACACGCATTCTAGGACTGGGACATCTGTAAATTCCCAGAAGCCTAATAATCTGATTCTTGGAAAGATGATGGAAATTGACTACCTGTTATCATGTACTGGAGAGACATTCTTCTAATTAACATAAGATGCTTCATCTTCAGGTTATATCTGGTTTAGACAAATTAACACATGATCCCTTCCAGTCTGTTGTAGCCTGTACAACGCTAGGTTCAGAGAGTTGTAAGTGAAAGAACTGGAACAGTGTGTAATTTTTATTACATAAAATACATTTTAATAACTTCTCAAATTATCTTTGTTTTCTTTAATGTAGCTGCACAAAAAAAAAAAAATCTACTCCTTCTTAACCACTGTGTTGCTACAGGTACACCTGACAAATTCATCTAGGGTAGCGAAAACCAATCAAAACATTCCTCCATGAAAAATATACAAAATATACAGTCATAACATTCAATATGGCAGAGTACAAGGCATCTCCACTCCTTCTGGTTAAGACTCATACTCTTTGAATGGACAAGCTCAAAAATTTTCTATACTTAATATTTCCAATTCAAAATTTGGGGCTTCTTATTTTTCATGTCTTCAGCCAGCAGAACAGTCAACTTTGTTCACTGATGTGGTTTGCTGCTTTATACCTTCTAATTAGCATTTTATGGAAAGATTCTATTGTTCCTACCTAATGTCTAAACATAATTATGGTCTTTCAGTTGAGAACTTCTAACAAATACTTTATTCTGTTTGGAAATCTCCAGTTCATTTTGTTCTTTAAATTGCAATTGCTATTAGAATGTGAGGAATATCAGTCATACAGCCAGACGTGGTAAAATTGGAAATTGCCTTATTTTGCTTCAAGTAAACAAGTAAAGAAATTTGCTCAAGAGATTCACTTTGGTGTACTTTAAATGCTTTAGTGTCCAAACATGCTGTCAATATTCACCTATCTCAGAGGTTTGAAAGCAAAAATGAAGTCTTGGTTTGAAATCTAGTTATTAGTAAGAAAAAGAGATCAAAGTTAACTGTTTTTATTTGGTAACAATATCCTAGTACGATATCTGAAGAAAAAGGCTAATTTTAGTTATTGTTACTGAAATATCATATTATTAATATCACATGAAAATATGTAAATATTAATGACAAATCTAAGTCATAATCTAAGAGCTTCCTTTACCAACTTTGAAGTGTTTTACTTATATTAGTTTTCTTTTCTAAATATGTTATGTTACCAGAATGGTAGAGGTCTCCTGCTCATAGAGTTTCTGTATAAACCCAAAACTTAGATGGATTAGTGCACCTTAAGAAACACAGGGGGATCATTCCAACTCAATTAACCTCTGAACTTAATTTTAAATATGTTATACTCAGAATTAAATTCAACTATATTTTCATTTAAGAAGGTTCTGACTTATGCATTAGTTATTATTATCAACAAGTTTGTGTTGGACAAGTTTTAAGCTAATAAAATTATTAGGAAGATCCTTAGGAAAAAAATAATTTTAAAAAGTTTCTCACAAAGTTTTGGAACACAGAGCACTAGCCCAACAATTTGTCATCTGCTACATTTCAAATTCCTTGCCTAAATACCTTAATGTATGGAATTTATTTTTATTTAAGACATTTTGATTGGTGAACAGAGCACAGTAAATGGCTTTCTGTGTACACATTCATTTTTCTTTTTTGACATATGAAATACAAAGCAGGTCACGCTAATTAATCAAACTTTTAGGATACTGGGTGGGGTTTTATTTTCTTTGTTTTAAATGTTTTAGTTCTCTCCTTTCTAAGTAACTTCTGATGTTCACTGTTCAGGCAGCGTATAGTCCAATTTATATTCTTTGAATTAGAAAACTGACTAGAAAATCGAATTAGTCATCTTCTTTGGAAAGAGAAAAGAGACTGAACATCTGAAATCTCTAGAAAGTGCAATCCAAAATGCTTGCATTTGCTTTGATTAACTAAAGAGATTGGTGATACATATTGAATTGCAGCCACATTTAATAATGAATTTACATGAACTCAATTCTACTGATTCGATGATGAGTATTTATCCACCTAATAAAACTGTTCATTTGATAAAGTTACTGAAATTTTAAAACAACTACTGCGGTTTCTAGAGATTATATTATAATAACCTGATACAGTGACAACAGAAAAAAAGGAAATATAGACGCTAATTAATACAAACGTAAAATCAGTCTTAATTGCATTTATTTGTGTATCCACCAGAGAAAATCCCAATGGATGTAAAACTGTGCACCACCTAGACAAATAAAAGAAAGAGCTTTTAGGGAAGAATGGGCTCAGCTTTCCCAGTGTGACTTTATTTTCTTGTAAACAGCCTTAACTTTGTGGAAACTCAGCCATCTGCTTTTACGTGTTACATTTCTCACATGCAGTTCAGCTTCTTTGTGACAGTATTGCTAGCAAAAAAAGATACATAAATCATGTCCTTGATTTATTGGTACTACAAAGCCCACACAGTGTCTTACGCCTTCCATATTCCTTTCCTGATAAAAGGTATCATCCATTCATAATAAAGACAAGACCATAGGGAGAAACTCTTTGGCAATGTAGTTTGTCTTAATATGGGCTGCAACACAGTTGCAATCCTAAAGGCTGCATTTTCCCTGCTAGCTACTGCATCTTATTTAAATTCCCAGTAATCTGAGAGAAATCCACTAGTACTTTGCAATAAATTCAATTGTTAGTACACCATTAAACCTTGCATTGTTTTGTTAATGTATGGCCATTACAGTAAGTTCTGTTCTAAATAACACAATTCAATGCACTGTGAACATTTGAGAATTCAATAGTCCTAAAAGTTCCCAGAAACACATTTTCATCTTTTTTAATATAACTGGAACTTAAAACCGAGCAACTAAACAAAAACAAACAAAAAACCAGAAAATATCCAGACCAAGGAAGAATACCTAATTACATATATATTTATATTTATATTTATATTTATATTTATATTTATATTTATATTTATATTTATATTTATATTTATATTTATATTTATATTTATATTTATCACTTCTTTAATTTTTTGTAAATATTTAAAATCATTTATAACTTCCAATTGCCAGATACTTCTGGCTTTCTATAACATATAATTTAGAACCAAGAGCTTATCCCATACTCAGTCATGATCCAGATATAATTATGTTTTCTTGCTCTGTTTTCTGTGAAAGTTGGTATGAGATCTTTGACCATGATTTTCATGTTACTTAAAATCCTGATCTCCAAGACTTTTTACCTTAAAATTCTATTCCTCAGAAGTGTTCATATATTTTTGTGGAAATTATGTTTTATATATATATTTGTGAGGGTTTTTTTCAGGCTCCTATGATATTGGGCTGACATCCATGAGGGTACTAGACAAAGCTCTTGAGAAAATGTTGTAAATTCCTTGGGTTTCCCAGTTCAGTGTGTTGGACTTGTAGCTAGGGTGCTCAGCAAGGTGATGCAGAATCATGTCACATATAGAAGATTTCCAGAGATAACTTTGTGACTCCAGCACCATGTCTACTATTTTAGCCAGATAGAAGATAATAATTTTTGTAATTTTGTCAGCTAGGGGATGAAATAAAATGAGCTGCTCGTCAATTTGTAGGACACCAGGGCTGAACCTCCGTCGGGAGTGGGGATGCTTGCACGGGATTAAGGCAGGGAGAGCCAGCAGATGCCGCTCGAGGCCACTGAGCAGAGGCCACGGCTGTGCGGGACAAAGACACCTGCCCACTGCTGCCCCAGCTCCAGTTCTTCACACAACCCAGCCCGCTGCAGACGCTGGAATCTGATGCCCTGACATTCTCAAACCACTTGTCTTTCTGCAGATGAATCTCAGCTAAAAATCTTATCAAACTAGAGTTCAAAACACCTTCATTTTCATCCAGGTCTACACCTTAGAGGCTTATGTAGATCTGCCAGTTGATCATACCAAATCTTAGAGGTGCACAGGAACAAACCGAGTGCATAGTCCTGCTGCCCCAAAGTATTCTTCTCTTCAGTCATTTGTGACCCAGTGACTTTGAAAGCCAAATATACCATCAGCTGTTTCATATCTTAGATGAGGAGAGAATGTGATAGATGCGCAGACTGCTTGGATTTATAATCAATATAAACCTTAAAAAAACAGTATCCCACCCAATGGTTGTTTTTATTTACAGTAAAACATAAGATCATCTGGTTTCAGTTTAAGGGAGATTTGTCTCAAATGCCCATTTTGTGGTTTATGTCACTGCATCTGGATCACTTCTTGGCTGGGTCCCCTAGCAGTATGAGATCTCATCCCTACAGCTACACACCATTTACCCTCTCTGTCTCCTCCTCTCCCCACTCTTTTTCACTCTTTGAATGGCTAATGTCATCTGGTTATTAATCTTTGCAGGGATCAACATTTAAGCTGAAATGACTCACCCCTTTATCATCTACTCTTTTCTTTGTATATCATTCTATAAGCTTGGTATTCTCAAGCTATTTGTTTTCCCCTATGAGCATTGGAGTTTTTGTAGGACAATCCATATTGAGACGAAATTTTTTGGTAGAAAAAGGCATTATTACCAAACTACTAAGTTTAAACAGTCAGAGTCACATGACATTCCTGGATTTATTTTTTTTTTTTTTTTTGGGGGGGGGCGAAGGTTGTTTGTTTGTTGGGCTTTTGTTTGTTAATTTTGTCTTGGTTGGGTTTACTTTATTTATCCCTTCGAATAGGTGCACATTTATGGTTATTATTAGCAAGGAATGGTTTCTGTGAGAGTGATCACACAGCCCTGCCTTCAATGACATACCTTGATAATATAATTTGTTAAGGAAAGATTGTAAGTATGAACAGTGTGAATAAGCAGGGAAATTGATGTTAGCAGAAAAACTTGATATTAATTAATGAAGTTCAGGACTTGGGAAGTCATGTGTCTCTTTTCACTTAATACTAGTAGAAGCAATCTTGTTTCAAGTAATTTTTTAGAGTTTTCTTATATGGACTGATAGCTCCTGAAGTCTAAGGTAGATATCTTAGCATAGTTATTCAAATGACAGGGCATAAATTTTCCAGCCAGCAACTCAGTGTACAGTAAGGCTGCAGAGAAACATCTGCTTGCATATTGGATATGAGAAAAATACAGAATTATATATGATAGATTAATAATTTTCAGTGTTTCTATCTTAAATGAAGGAATATAATACCTCACATGGTATGTAAAAGAGGTTTCTCTCAAACTCCTGAAATAGTCTATTTTCACATGCTACAGAACTAGCCAATGACATACATTACTATTTAATGCTGAAGCTAAGATCTGTGCTGTATCCAGCAAGTCAATATGCATATATATAGAGATAAGAAGAGTTATAATTAGAAAGCACTGAAGAACAAGATTTGTAAGGGGAATAAAAATCTCATGAGCATGACATGAGATTTGGCAAAGATTTCACTAAGGACGATGATCCTCTGCCCTTTCAATATCTTTTTAACATTCCTATGAAGCATATAGTATTTTCAGCTGTGAAACTGTTTGTCTGCATGCTGCAGGAAAAATAGTTTTGACTGAGAGAACAAGTCTTATTAAAAGAAAAATAAAGAGAGGAAGTAAATGTGAAAAAGGCAAGATCCCAGGTGAGACTCTCTAATTTAAATGAAAATGTTATCTGTTACTTCTCAAGTGATAAGGAGGACAATATCATTACAAAATTTATTTTCATTTGCATTTCATAAAAAAGTTAATCCGAGTATAAACTTGTTAAAGTGATTTCTAATCTGGTTTAAGGTACGTCAGTGTGAAGTCACCTTCAGTAAAAGAAACGTCAGCTAAGGGCATAAATAGTCTTCTTTTCATACTGCACTTTAGAAACACATTATAGATCCTTATTTCTTTGATGTTGATAGAGAGCACCTTGATTTTTGCATTCTGATTAAAATGTATAGAAATTCATTTTTTTTAATGAATATGAATATGGGGAACTATCCAGCTTGACTGTGGGAGATTTTAATTTTTTTCTTTTGCACACAATTCACAATTCCAGAAAGGAATGAGACCTCCAAAGCTGTAAATAATTTTTCTTCTCATTGTAAAAGCTGGATCACTTATTTAAGACCCTGCTGTAGCACAGTAAAACACAGGAAAACATGATGGTTGCAGGAAAACCTATATATTGTAGGCTACAATGATTTTTTCTACTAAACTTTCAGTCATCCACTTTTCTGGAAATGCAGAAACAGGCACTTCCGAAATGGCAGTAAGCAGCTATAAATCATCATAAACCTACATGACTGTATCATAAGTTTAGAAATCTACCTTATACACAGTTACAAAGAGGAATTCTAGATTATATACGTGTTTTAAGCAGGAATTTCTTCCTTTGCTTGTGATAACCTTCACCCTTCTAATTAGTTTAAATATTATTTGAGTCTCTTAGTAACTTTATTACTTTGTGCATGTGTATGCTTTCATCTTTATTATATTGATTTTTCAAGTCCACATAAAAAACACTTCTGAAATTTGTCATCCTCTTGTTATGAAATGAACATAATATTATAAAACAACATCAGCAGCACTTAAAAATTCTGCACTGACTTGAATATAACCACTGCAATACCTCCACGCCCATATATTATTGCATGATATGAAGAAGACTGCTCAGGAAAATGTGCAGTATAAAGCATTTTATCCCTGTACTGATAGATTATTTGTCTATATTGCTGAAAATGAGTTTTGCACCTCACAGCGAGGTGTCTTTAACGTGACCTCAATTAGTTCTTCATAACTAAATGCTGTAGCAGAGATGTTAAAAAATGTCATTCTCTGTTAAAAAATTACATAAAAAATAATAATAAGAAAAAGTGATAAAAAATGATATTGCAAAGATGTCAGTAGAAAAAAATTATATTCAAATCCATTGGAGTATAAACAACTGGAAAAACTTAGTTTCATTGGCTTATTGTGCAAGGGAAGTACTAAGTACCTCTTGTCACAGTGGCATTCTGACCCTTGTGTAGAACTTCAAACAAGAAATGCTCTTAAGGGCCTATCTGAGGGCCGAACTACACTGCTATACTGTATTACAGTATATACTGTATATACTGTAATATACTATATATACAGACACCTAACACGGATGTGGACATAATACAATGCAAAGCCTGGAAATAATAGCTCAAGCCCCAGAAGCATAATAGATATACTATTTCCATTTGTGGACCTCACTTACATGAGAGATGCAGCAATCCAAGGGTACCTCGATATGATTTAGGCATATTATGGGTATTATTTTGAACCGAGTCTGGAGAACAGGTTTTTTTTTCAGCACCTCGGCTTCTCCATCTGTTCAAAATGTGATCATGATATTTATATATGACTCAGAAGTTGTTGAGAGACCTAGATGACTGAAATGTAAAACACTTTAAAAACTGCAGATAAGATAGCAGTAAAATTTTATGGTAATTCCAAGGAAAATAGATTTACTGTTATAAAGTCTTATAGTGAGGCAAAGGTAGGCATATTAAAGTTGCTTTGATATTATTAGACAAATTGTTTAAAAAAAAACTTGAAAGCATCCATGCTTTGATAGTCAAGGTCACTTCTACCTTAATTAACAATGTTTGCATGCAGTTAAAAAGTTCAAGGCAATATTCAACTCCATTTGAATGTTTCCATCTCTTTAGATTTATTATCTCTATTTCCAAGACAGTTTGGACATTTTTAATAATCACATTGTATCATAATTCAGCATTTTTACATGGAAAACTCATGGGAAGAATATTTTAGTGTTCTAAAAGAGAATGGAAAGAGCACCATTGACATAACACTTCAGGATAACTTTTTCATAGAAGGTGAAAAGACTCACCTACAACTTTTAAGTGATGTCTTTGGGGACTTGTAAATATTCACTGCGAAAATAGTCAAAGCAGATTGGAAAACCATATAGGAGTGAAGGGAACAAAGTCCATGAAGAAGTGACACCTGTGAGTGAATAAGCACATGGTTTCAGAATAGGATCTGACTGAGATGGTTCAACCAGCAGGAGAGGTGACAATCCAGGGCTGATCAGAAATGCAGGATTGTGCAGACAGAGACATTAGCATCAATCAAGGACACAAACCATTATAAATGCTGGAGTTAAGCATTCTGACATTGCACAAATGTGTTAAGAGTAGAAAACTCAGGTAGGTCATTGCACTCAGTCCCCCACAATCAGTAAAAATTTTTAGTTCAGGTAAGCCTAAAGAACTTTTGAGTCTTCTGAAGATCAGACACCTCTCTTGAGACCCTTGCTGTTGCATGACTAGTTTTTTTGTGTCTCTCAGCTAATAATTTTCAGTGAAGGGTTGCTTTTATTCTGATTAATTCCCCAACCTAGACAGGGGTCACCTATGGCTACTGTACTGATAAAAAGCATGGATGTAACCAGAGAGACACCCTATCAGAAAACCTATTTTCCTGCAAGTTGATCCTTTAAGAGAGGTGATGGAACCTCTGACACTCAAGATGTTTAAAATCGCACTGGACAACATACAAAGGAGAATATTCAAAAGAACGATACTATCCTAATAGATAAATTGAGCAGGTGATCTATTACATCTCTTTAACTTTCACTGTCATTTGATAGATTTTTTTAAAGGAAATTCTGTACCTCCAGGTTCCAGTTGGAAGAAACAATGTATTGGAAAAGATCTCTTGTATTACTGAATCCAGCTTCCTGCTCCTACAGGCAACAAAGTGAAACCCATCAATTGCTCTCCATCATAGGATAAATGTTAACACATCTGGGAAGGAGAATTTTTAAATTTCTATCTTGCCTGAGACTAGTGGCATTTATAAAAGAATTTTTTTAAAATAAGTTTGTCAAACCAATCTAACAAGTTTTAGATCTTGGAAACCTCCATAAAAATCTTCATACAGTATCAGAGTTTATTAGTGCCTACTTCTACTATTCTGTATGGAGGAAGCAAAAATATGGCTGGAAAAATATAGATCATAGATTCTGCTGAGATTTCACCATCCAAATTTCATCCATGGTGGTAACAATCATTATTGGGTAACTATAGGCAAATAGCTTAAGTTCATGGAAGAACACATGCTTGCTTTCAGACATGAAATGTACTGAGCAGCACTTTAAAGTTGTCACCAGATCATCAAATTCTCTGTGCTTGCTGAGAGTGACCTTGCTAAGGAGATATTGATACAAAACTCTCAGGGAGCATATCAGCAGTATATCACTAAATACTCAAACCTGAATTGTTAAGCAGGTTGTTTTAAATGTAGATATTAATATAACTTCTTATACTTTTCCACTTTAAAAAACCCAAAACACACACTGTCTTTGAAAGCAAGAGAATGGTGAGACATAATTTAAACCCATGCTGCCTGTTCTTTTCTCTCAACCAGTTAGGGGTCCACGTGATTCTCAAAAAAAATCAAATGCTTGCCACGTAATCTTGAATTCTGATCTTTTTTTCAGGCATACAAGGAAGTGGGTAAAACCCAAGCAATTCATATTATCATAAAGGAGATTATTATATGTAAGGAATCTGCTTATTTCTTGTATCTTGTAAGCCAAAAAGTATTTCCTAGTTATTAAAAAAAAGTTACAACATTATTACTTTGATTAAATCTGAATATTTTTCCACGAGCAAACCAATTTCAATTTATAAGACTGTAAGTAAAACTAGAAAACTCTATTGATTCCATCATTTTTTTTGCTTACTAAGGCATCTCTAGCAGTCAGTCCTTAGCAGTAAAAAGAATACTACCATTGACACAAAGTTAATATTTCAATGGTATCAACAGATATGGCTATAAAACAGTATTACATGTATGTTGATTTTTATCTTATTTTTATATTCTTAGCAACGTGTTTAAGCCAAAAAGTTGCCATCACAGTTTTGAAAGCCATCATACATTTTTCATGCTCAATACACTAACTCAGAAAAGCTTTTTGCTTTTATTCTGGCAGCCACAGTACACAGAAATATCTGCCACATTCTAATCTGCTCCATATCTCAAAATGCATATACATTTTTTAAGAAAATAAAACACTATTTGTTGTAATTTATTTGAAATCAAAATAATGAGTAAATGTCAGTTGTGAAACATTTCAGTTTGACTGTGACCTAAGTTACAGACCAAATCTATAAATATTTTAGTCCAAGTCTGATACTGTGATACTTAAAAACAAAAAGAAAATGGCTTGGCTTAATTGGACTGGATGTGTCTGGATAAGAATACTGTAACTTCAGTCATGTGCTTTTATATTTTCTCATAAAAATAGCTTATTGATAAAATCTAGCTTGAAACACATTTACTATTTCTCTTGGTGGATTTATAGGATGAATAAATATATTTTGGGCATTTTTTTATAACTTCTCTTTATTTTAGTATGACTTTTTTTTCTTATTTTTCTTTCACACTATACTTATTGCTGTTTCCACCAGAGCCAAAGGCAACAGATATTCATGCATTAGTTATTACACGTATTAAAAAAAAATATCTCCTAAGCACATACATTTTGACAGATTTCCATGTACACTCAACTCATCATTATGGGATCATTTATGTCCTATGAATTTTGAATCTGCCCTGGGTGATTCTATCAGCAGACTTGAGTTTGTGATACTTCTCCATAGGATTGAATTATGAATCAAATGAAAAAAATTGAAGTGTGAAAATACATTGGGTTCTGAAAAGTATTGAAAATATTGTATGGATTTAACACATAGTTGGGTGTTTAATGGTGTAAAAAAAACCCCTCAGCAATAATTTGGTTACTTTTTAGTACCTCATTATTGTCACACAGGAGACTAGGCTAAACAATGAAGAAATACAATGCCTAATAGATTTCAGAAAGATTTTCAATCCATTTTTTCTTGCTATAGTTAGTGATGATATTATTCTAACAAATACCACAAATTTCTTAAAGTAACATGAAAAATATGGAAAACATGGATATTGAAGAGATCTATTAGGAGACAAGAAGCAGATATTGAAATTTTTTATCCTTTAACGGGACTATAGTTCAGAAGTGAGATCATCATCTCTGAATCTTTTTTTTTCTTAAAACTGCATCCAAGCAGAGTACCCAATCACTGAGAATGCAGCCATAAAGCAGGTTTTTAAAGACAAATTTTAATTCTTATTTTAGGTAAGATGATGCAGGTGAAACTCACTGTATGTCTTTTTCATGGGATTTGTATCTTTTACAGAGATTAAAAGAAAAACATTCTAGCTTGTTTACTTATTCTTCAAAACGTGACAAAAAGTATTCAGAAGAAGGATTTACCATACATTTTAATGAGACAAGGCTGAAGGAATATGGGACTTTTGGAAAGAAAATCTATTTCTGCTGGTAACCAACAAGATGTGTCTTTTAGGCTGTTCCATTTGTGTGGAAAGCAGTGTCGGGAGAGAAGGGAATGATCTTGCCCTACTAATACCTTCGGTTTTAAGTTCCCGTAATTGTCTTTGTATTTATGCAGTTTTCTTTCTGCTGTTCTTTATATGAAAAAATAATCAAACAAATTATAGAGAGACTGTCAAAGATTTTTATCCCTTTTCAAGAAAATAGACAACAGTTTTGTTGTCTTCTCATACATTTTCCCATCATTGTGATTCAGCTTTCCTAAAAGGTGATTATAACGACATTTTTATGAAATTGCTTGAAAATTATGATTGATATTTTATGACCAGCATAAATCAAAACAGTATTCTGTGAGGCCAACTTGTTCTTTTTTTTTTGCTTGATTGCTTAATTTGGATAGCAAGCACAGTTTTATAAAGAAATTCAAAGTTGCATTATGTGTGCATACTGAAATATGAAGAAAATGTAGAGTGAAAAATTAAGCATAAAGCGAGCAGATATAAACAAAACTAGTGAATTTAAATAAAGCCATTTCAATATTGGTGATTGCTGGTGTGTTCTTGCCATATCAGGACATCTGAAGATCAGTCAGTCGAAACAGAATAATCACATAATTCTCGTGATATTTATGCTCAATTCAAAGACACCATGTAAGTAACTTCTTAGTTGCCCCACTTTATTTATTTGTGTTCCATCTTAATAGCTTGAATTTTTAGGCAATTTTGGCAATTTTATTGAATGAAATACTTAAACTCTTATATTTATCTTGAGTGATTCTTATGCAAAAGCACTTACCTGAGTGTGAGGAAAGGAGCAAATATAATTTCAAGTTGCTTAGAGTAGAGGGTCCAAGAACCTCAACCATGGAATTTAAATGCCGTCATAATTTCTAGAATCTAACACTTCCTTGCCTATGGATGGTCTGGTGTCAGCAATGAAACCAGACTTAGTGCAGGAGAATATTTTGCAAGACCACACAAAACCTCTTAACCTAACTTGCTCCTGCTCCAAGGTTATGTTCATTAAAGGCAGAAAAACAAAACCTCTGAATTATTTCAGGATGATTTGCAGTTGGCAGAGTGGCACGATCATTGCTAGCTGGAGACACCAAATGAATTTTCAATTCTGTGAAAGTACATATTACACTGAGAAACTAAAACTCAATACACTAGATCAGTGCATATTTGATGCCCTTTCTTTAGCTCTCAAATGGATAGTTTATAAACACATACCAGAAACAAAATTTTAAGTTCAAAACTTAACTTTCAGCATTTGGTTTAAGAAATCCCCAAACAGCTAAAAGATTGAGCTGAGTAGTTTTGGTGTGCAGACTGTAATTATTCAGCAAATCATCTGGGAGATAAATTCTGAATTGTCATTTCTAGTGGGGTTTCAAGAAATCTTCTGGATGGGCTATGAGGTCAGAAATACAAAGAGATCTGAAGCTGCAGTTCTGTATACAAGCATAAGAAAAAAAAATCTCATTATATTTTCCTTTTCCGGTGCCATTGCATTAAAACTTGTTATAGCCTGATATAATCATAAGTAGTTAATCACAGTTAAACACACAGAGGGGTGTATAAATCTGGGTTTGCGAATTTAGGTCTTAGTTATGGGTATAAAATAAAAAGAATATTCCATAGTTCTACTGTGATCCATGGTGGCAGCTCAGCTATTGCTGCTAATTGCAGTAAATGTCTATGAGGCTTCCACAAAGGATGAATCCTCATGAGGAAAGAGTCAAATCCCTGCCTAGAACATAATTTTGGCTTGCAACTTTATGGTGCTTTCCCAGCTACCAGGTTTAATGTTTGTGTTCATTACTGTAACTGAAAACAAGAGCTGATGTTATTTCTAGCAGCTTACTCCATGATGGAAAGGTTAGTAACTTGCTGGACTGCAGAAAGGGCCTAGTTGTAGACATTCTAAACTGATGACCAGAGGAAGACAGTAGAGGAGACTGGGAAACCAGCTTTCTTAAACAAAAATCATAGGGGTGAATTTTTGACCCCTATGAAGATAAAAGTTCAAGGAACTTCAATGAAACCAGGATTCATGATAAATCTCAGAAAGTAGGTAACCAAGATGAAAAGTGCCCAAACTAAGAGGTCCCTTTGGAAAACTGGCATTTGAATGACATATTAGAATTCACACAAGGAGTCATTGTTAGAATTGAGATGAACTCATGATTTCCTGGCTCTCACTGATTGAAATTACTTCTTAGACCTGGCTAGTGTAGCAATAAAAGCAAAATTTGCGCTGCAATAATTTCTGATACTGTGTTCAGCTTTATAAAATATGTTCCTTGGGGGTGAAATTAATGAGCAACACCTTATTCACACCTTATGCAGCTGCACTTACAAGAGAATTGGGAAAGATGAAATCCAGCCTCAATACAAGGCCATGATGTGCTGTGGCCAAAATTCAGGGGGCTGTGGCTTTCATTTAACCTTATAGGCTGGAATAATATCTGCTGAATTTCTGTGTGTTCTTCATAAGCATTCTAAGTGACTTGATCTTGATCTGACATTTGCAGCTCTTTTCCAAGCCTATGCCTAAATGCTTTGCCACAACTCACCTTGATGCATAATCAGGCCTTCTTCCCTGGCTTTCACACAGAAGGAATACTTTCCTTCTTCTCATAAATACTTTATCAACAGTTTCTGTGTAGGGTTTACTTATTGCACTTCTGTGAGCTTAATGACTTCATGGAAATTATGGGAAAGCCCACAGAAAATTGTTTCACAAGATTCCTCTGGCATTATCTATGTTGTATAGATAATAATGAGCTGTCATACAGTGTGTACCCCATCATTGACAGACTGACCATTAGCATACGTAAGGCTTGTCAGATAAATGTGACCTGTGGAGAAAAATCAAGTACGAAGGAAGAGTAGTATACAGAGGTAGTTACAGATGTTGCCATCTTTCTTATGAAAGATACACAAAAATCTGTGAGTCAGGAGCCTTCTGTGGTCTAACTACCGATTTTATTGCATCAAAATTTCTTCTAAAAGTCAATAGGATTTGCAGAAAGACTGGAAATTAACTACAGAGCCTGGCAATACACCAGAATCACTGGACTGTATACTCACTAAGGTGCAATAGCACCTGTAAAAACCTGCTGTAAATTTAAATCTTGCTATGCTAAACTCAAACGATGTACTCTTCTATCCAAAAGTCACATTTTGTGCATTTCTTAGTCTTTGATGATATATGTGGCAGATTTCCTGTGTGGTGAGATAGCATTTACAGCATATCTAAATGATATTTTGCCATTGGCTCCACATAGTACAAAGAGGGTTACCCCATTTCTAAGCCCAGGCAAAATATTTGTTAGCTTGTCTCCAGCACTACTACAACACTTCAATACAAGAGTGATTGCAGTAATTGCATGACTTGCAGTACAAGAGTATTTGGAATGGAGAGTAGAATGTGAAGGTGTCAGCACACCAGGGTAGACAAGACCAGCGGTGTTAATTGGGGTGGGAGATCCTATCTTCTTAACGTTGTAGATGAAGATAAGCAAATATTTTTTTAATGGAGGAAGCTGAGAATCCCAAGCTTGACAGAAGTAAGAACTATACAGGATATGATTAATAAGAAATTATTAATAAGAAATAGGTTTAATGTATTGATCTTGAAGAGAATTGCAACATATTTTCTTTTTGTCCTACTTGTAGACTCTTATATGTGAACTCCTAACAGTACTAAAAGGTAGTACAAACATCATTTGAGTGTTGTTTTATTCCAAAGAAAGATATCTTGATGATGACAGATGTAGAAATATAGTTCTAAAAAAATGTTTGCTTCAACTCACAAATGGGCATGGCTTTTTTTAAAATCCCTCTTGGATTACCCCTCTGCTGTGTTTATTCGTAGGCTCTTATGGTAATATAAAAAAGACAAACTATTTAGGACTTCCTATTTTAACCACATTGCAAAATAATCACTGTTTAGTTAAGCATGTATCCTTATTGCTTCATCAGAAAGATCAATTTGTGTTTTCTGTGTATTTTCATGACTTATTTGTAGCAAAAATAAACAACTCTCCTCAAAAGTTGTTAAAGGTAGTCATTTAAAAATCACCAAAATAAAATAGACCACCAGACCAAAAAAATTATATGCCTGAAAACCTAGAAGACAACTGCTTGAAGAGATGGTTTAGACCTCTTCTAAATGTCGACTACTATAAAAAAAAAAAGCTGAAATAATTTTCCTTCTTTTTTGACAATGCTTTTATAATGCATATCCATTTGAGTTTTATTCAGCAGGTATATTCAGCTTTGGACCACCACAGCCTATGTCATGCCATTGACTTTGGAAGGTATCTGTCCTCCCCAGGATCAAGGTCCACAGGTGAAAAGGAATTAAAAGAATTTACTATAATACTTATACAGTTTTACTGTATCTGGAAGCTGCTGCAGATGTGGATTCTTTTGGTAGCTGTTCTTCCTTATCAATACTTAATTTATTGAAAAATTAAATAGTTCATCTTAACATGTCAAATTTTGTTTCAGAGCTGAGGTCTGGCTAGAATGGAATAATGTGGGTGTTCTCCATTGGATCATTTTCTTGTTTGAAATGGTGACTCTCTTCTCTATTTTGAATATATGAAAAGGATTAGATTAATTTGATTACTTCTGAACGTAACTGTGTTTTCTTCCTGGCAACATGAATATAGTAAACTAATATAAGAATTCTTAAAACTAATTTCTTTTCACAGGAGGACAACTCTTTCAAGAGATTGCTATACTATGTGACCTTTTTGCATCTCACAAATTTTCAATTAGATCTTGACTCTGAGCAGATCTTAAGAGAGAATGATTGATTAAAAAAGGTCTTGTAAGCAGAGAAATAAGGTTGAGGTCTCACATGGTCTCATATCCAAAGGTTTTATTCATGCAAGCACATAAAGAAAATAGATTTGAAAGTGTTTGAGATTGAAAAACAGAGAACAATTTATCTAATGGTGTTGTAGTTTTATTTATTTATTGATTATATTGATTTTTTTTGTCATCAGCTGTGAAACAAACCATGTTCACGAATCAGCTTCCTCAGCAATAATGCATGCAAAATAACACTTGCATTAAAGTAAGTATTCCCAACAAAAAGAGTTCTTATAGCATACTTCTTTCTATTAGCTACAGTTTGGAGATGACTATGTATTATATTACTCCTGACAATGAAAATTGTCTAATGATAATAAATCAAGTTATTAAAAATAAGTAGAATACGAAGGCTTTTTTCTTTCCTTCCCTGTCTTCCTAGAAGACAGAAGACTTGACAGTGAAAATATCTCAAGCTGTTGGGATCCAATCCTTTTTTTGCTGACTGTAAAGACTTCTACCTTCTGAAAAGTCAATTGGACTTGACAGACTACAAGTATGAAACATTTAGATTTCAGATTCTAAATTCTCTTTATAGGGACTCCCAATGTACAAATTTCACAAGTGAACCTACATCACAGCACAGACTGTTATAGCACTGATTGTATTCTGAACAGCTGCAAGGACAGTGGGTTATTAGCTTTGTTTATAAGGCACCAATACAACTTGATGGCTTTGATGGCTTTGGGGATAAAATATCTGCAATTCTAATTTACTAATTTCCCTAATAATCTAATACAGTAAGACTGGCCATCTTTTTCTTCATATGAATTTTTGTGGGTGTGTATTTAGCTATTTTTCTAGGTGTTTCCTAGGTTACTGTGTTTTCCACAGTAGTCTCTGGTTTCTGCAGAACTTCCGTGTGACTTGGACAACTGTCATGTCATGCCCAAACAGACTCTATAATATGAATTCAGAAGATTGTTTATGGGCATCTCTTAAAGGTTTGAAATATTGTATGGTTGTTCTTTATGTAAGAATGTGGGCTGTTCTTAAGAAATGTCTTTTAGATGATTATTACTAGTCAAAACTACTGCACTGTTAAATAGGTCTATTTCCATCATTCATTTGAATTTGCTGAGGTTAACGAAATACATGTTTATACTCTGTGCTTCAAAAAAAACCCTTAATAGTCCAAAGCCTGCATTTTTATTCCAAAGCATGAGATTTCTTTACACGTATGGCTTCAAAATTAATATTTGAATTTATGGATCAGACACATTTTACAGAACACTATTATTCTTTTTACATCCTTTTGCTAAAGATTTTTTTTTGCAATTTTATTTTCCTTTTTATAAATATAAATTACATGTGACAGGGAATCCATAAAAAGAATATATCATATGCCATTTATCATGATGGCCTATATTTTATCAAAATAAATGTCCTATAAAAGCTCATTCATTATTATCAGACATTATGAATACTCTAAATTCAGTATATTTTAAATTAAATAGAATTTTTTTGGTATTTAAAATTCCAAGATCTTTAGTGTCTTTTTCAGATAAAATGAAATATTATTCATTGCAATCAGGCTCAATGGGATAAGTAGTTGTTATTTGCCTTTTATATTTATGCTCTTCAAATGCTTATACAAGGTAATCACATATCCATGGTTGTTATTTATCCAAAATTATCGTATACCCACCCACTGTTATTTGTTTAGATTGCACGAGCTCAACTTCAATTCTTTTTCTGTTGTTTTCTTTTGTCATAAGCCTGCTTTCTCATCATCTTAGTCATTCTTTATGCTCTAATCTTACTTGCTTCTAATTTTTTTCTTACTCTTTAAGAAAGCTGAAATGGAACAAAGAATGAAAGCTACAATTTAACAGAAATACATAGAAATGGACTATAAACCTTCAGAATAGGTAATCAGGAGGGGACAAACATACCTCTTACCAACGTTCAGGATTCCAGTGCATTGCAGCAAATCATGTAAAAACCTAGCTTTCTGATTTACTGCATATATGTCCTTTACTGGGTTTAATAAAAGAATCTCCCTTAGTCATTAATGCCATGCAGCCTAACACAGAACATTTACTGTCCTTGATCCATTGCTACAAGGTCTGGCAGAAGATTAAAATGTCTCATGCAAATGTCAAGGTGGCTATGAAAATATGACAGCTTGCCCAGTAAAAAGTAGGATAAAACAGGGTAATTGTTGTTAGCCTTCTTGGAGTACAGTAATTAACTATGTTCTTAATTATGCCCAGAAACAAATCCTACCACTTTTCAACGAAATGTAAGCTATATAATAATAGAAAGCTTGAAAAAAATGACTCTTCAAAGTTTCACTGGGCTAGAACTCGAGTGCAAATAGGTGTAGCTTTATTTAATAGAGTTAACTTCAGTAAACTGAGAGTCTGACCCATATGTGAATATTTCAAACAGACAAGCAAAAAATAGTTTGAGTAATGTATCTCTTTTAAAAATTGCTAAAAGGTGACATTTGGGATTACATTCAATTTCTGAACTTAATTTATAAAATATGTTAACTAAAGAAAGGTTGTTTGGATAGAATGAATAGGGAAGGATGATATTTATTCTTTTATTAAAGGCCAGCTGTGGGCAAGTAGATTTCTTACTCCTGCAAATAGTATTCAGGTGAGGATTAGGTAGTTTTTGGAAGAGAAGTGCCAAGAATCAAATTCCAAAACGGATCACAAGAACATATTTCTCAGATCACAGACACAAAAGAAAAATCAAGTGTTTGTGCTCATCTACAGAAATGTGATCCTGAAAGGAGTCAGGTCTCAGTCCAAAAATGAAGTTGTAACTAGAGAAGGTTCACATTAACTTTATGCTGGTCTGTTAAATTTGCATTAATTTTTATGAATGTTTCTGACTGGTCAGACACATGGCTTTTGGGGAGCAAGTTATCTATATGTAGATAGCAGGTCTTCCCTATCAGATAAGTATTTCATTTAGGAAATACAAGCATGTCTTGCTCATTGTGATATGTAGAAAACATCAGCTAGTGACAAATGTACTGCTGAGAAAATGAAGACATAGATGAAGAGGGAGTGGGGAATAGCATTAATAGATTTGGCATAGCAAATAGAAAATATGATGTTTACTATGCAACAATATTCTACAACAATATTCATTGTCTCAGTTTAATTTTAGTGTGGACAATTGTTTAAACCTCTGACTTGTCAAGTAGAGAAAAATAACTAGCCAAACAGCATTTGTGGTTTCATTGCCACAATAGATATTTCTCATGTATTATTTCCTACCTCTTGCTTTTCACAGTCAGTTTGTGTTTAGAACATCTTTGCACTCTGCCCAGGGACAGATGCACTTCAGAAATTCTTTCCTTCATGCACCACAACCTACCTAGTTCAAAACCCTGTCTGCAGCCATGGACACTATATATGAAAGAGCAAAATGAAAATCTCCACATATTAAGTGATTCTCAAGCATTTTAGAGCATTTGGAATGCACATTAAAAATGTCTGTATTTTGGGAGTCCAAAGCTGATTTATTTTGGTTTCCTATGGGGTACTTGTATTCTGCAAAGCTTACTAGCCTAGTATGTCCCTTGCCTGTATTTCTCTGTTTGGGAACTCCTTCCCTGGAGAGGAATCATGAACTATTTTATCAGAAGATCCTCCCTGAACCTTTCTGTTATTGATTACTTTACATATCACAGCATAGTATGCAAATACCATGAGAGTGATATTTTTGAGAGTAGTACTTTTGAAATACATCACACCTTTAAAATTTTACTCACCTTTTCCTAAATCTGTATCACATCTGACAAAAAAACTGACAGACTACTTTCTGCTATTATTTCTGTTGGATTAAGAGACAAGGGTCCTCATGAAAAGCAATGTGCAAACAAGAAGTAGAAAGTCTTGTTTTAAATGACAGACATATATATTTTCTCAACAACAACCACCAAAAAATTGTGTTACTTAACACACAACTTCACTCAAAATGCAGGATTTGTCTCAACTTTTTTTGCAAATATTTTCTGCACCTCTCCCAGTGAATATTGCCATTGCTGAGTACTATAGGACCGGATTCCCTTGGTGATGTATGTACTATGCCAAAAATACATTTTATTGTTTTGCTTCTTCATTTCACTGGTGGGTTCTTCTTGCATTAAAAGAAAAATCATCGGGACTGTTAAGTAAAAATCCTGAGATGAACTTCAGTAATATTTCACTCTGGCTGGAGAAACAGCCTAGTCTGAGACAATTTGGGTCAATGTATAGAAACAATTTTGTCACTGGAATAACACTGATGTCACTCCTCGTATCATCTTCCTCTTTCTCTCATTTCTCTCATGCACATTTAAAATATAATTTTTATCTCTTTCCAATAATTCAAACTACTATTTTACGTTGAAAATAGACAAACATTCTTTATTTTTTCTAAATTTGAAGCTCAGATTATATGATGACATAGTGAATAGTGCCATTTATGCATTAAAAAAGAATAAATATATTTATCATGTGATTTGTTTTTTCTGAATTAGTCACATGTTCTCTTTTTATCAGTGAAAAAAATTAAAACATCACTTTCTTTAAATACTGGTTTTCCTTTTCCTTATTTATCTGCTCATGTGTTGCGGTGCATGATTGAGGTTTTTAAATTTGTATCTGTATTTTGTTTACTTGTCTGTATTTGATAGATTCCTTCCAAAATACCCCCACCCCTACACCCCTGATAACACCTGGTATCACTCTGTCCTGGATCCACCCCTTTCCTTTCCCATTGGCCCAGAGTGTGCTCCGCCCAGGCTGCGACCTGGTAAGAGGAGGGCACCGGGGCCAAATTGGGGTTCTGGCACATGTCCTGGCAAGTGCACTCCTGGCACATGGAGCTGCACTGAATAAACACCTTTTCCAACCCAAGCCAGAGCCTGCTCCCTTCTTCCAGCCTTAACCACGCTCAGCCAGCAGAACTGGGGGACCCACGAACTGTTCGGGTTGGTCTGGGGAACTGCTTTAGCTGGTAAGCAGCCCCCACGGGAGAAACCAACCCACACTCATGAAACCTGGCATGGGGTTTTTTATATAACTGTTTTCAAGTAATTAGTTTTCCCATCAGTCTATCTTTGACAGCATTATCATTAAAGTGGTGCAGCTCCCAATACTCAGTCACAATCATCTTGCTCCAAAGCTCAAAAATGAGTGACCAACATTCCTCTTCAAGTTTTTGTGTTTTCATTAGACTACATCCCTTTTTCTTTCAAATCTGTCAAGGCTTCAGGTAATGGACTCATGACCTGTACATAAAGTAATATTCACACCTATATTGCAGTCCTGAAAACAAATGTGGTCTGTCAGAGGGAGGCAATTGGATCATCAGTGCTTTCATTCTCAGGTAGAAAATATCTTCTATTATTTGGCAACTGACAGTGAAATGGGTTCTTAGTGCGAATTGTGCTTTATGTCTTATCAAGACTACTAATTCAGTTTCAGGAAGAAAAAGTTAAAAGCATCTTTAATTGGGAGACAAGAAAGCAACTACTCTAATATATTTTGTAACCTTTGCAACAACAGAGAAAACATTCAAGCATAGGGTACTCTTGGAGGACAGTCCCATGAAAGTAAATAATCATTTGTTTACATACATTAATAAGATTTAAAGAGACATTGATTTATTAAATGATGGGTCATTAGTAGTGGAGGCAAAGGCTAAACAAGCTTGCATGGAAAGTCTTACTCTAAAAGATTACACTGTAGCTTTCCTATTATTACAAGGATGTATAAATCAATTTAAACTGATTTACTGAAAGTTTGACTGTTTTAAAGATGTGCCATTTTATACATTACCTCTAACTTTAATGTGTGCATAATTAGTATAAGTTGGCATAGTGCCATTTGTTCTAACAGAACTCTGTTGACTTATTCCACCTTAAGATCTTGCTCATTAGCAGCAGTTATACTCAATTTGCTATGATAATATTAATATATGCCTGTTAGGAAATTTTTTTAAAGACAAATATTTAGAGAGTCATTGATACCTTGCTTCTCATAATGCCCATGGAAATGTAGGTTGTCTAGCTGTAATGTGTCCTGAAAATGAGAGTAATTGTCCAGCTGGTGGGAAATTCCAGTGGGTAATAATAGCTTTTATTTGTCCAAAAATATTTATAAGAATCAAACTGTTATGTTAAGAAAACCTTAATTTAAAAAAATGTCAAAAAATAGACTATATCTTGAATGTATTAATTTTCCTTCAGATTATTTGCTTTCATAAAATTGTATTTGCATTATTTTTATTTGTGCCTTGCTAGGACCTACCTAGAAGGTAAATAATGTCCCTCTTCGGGTAGATGAGGTGTTATTTTTCAGCAGTACCATTTTCCATAAGGAAAATAAACCTATTTTGTTAAGGAACGTGGTAGCAAGATAGAGTAGAAGAGGAACAAAACCCAAGGAGGAAATCCAACTGATGGTCTCTTAGGTTTACTCATACATACTCATATAAAAATACATTCCTGCTATGTGGATCAGTTTTATTATTCTTAAAACAGGCCATAACATTTTATGGATGGAGCAGTTACTAATATTGAATGGATAATACTGGAATATAAATACTGTAGTAACTATTTTAACTGAATATCAGAGAGGCAAGCAAAAAATATACCTAGAATAAGAGTTGTAACTTAAGAAATATAAAAAGGCTATACGGCAAACAGGGTTCTGGTATAAAAAATATGTTGCAATGTAGTTTGATGTCCTGAAATCAATTTGTTTTAGTCCGTTTTGAAAGGTAAAGGCTTTTTAATACTTCCCCCCCCCATTTATACATTAATGTAGTATTCCTTCTTCATGCTGATAAGCTACATCTGGAGAGAACACATGTATGTAGGTTATGAAAAGAATGGGTTTGAAAAGCACAACCATTTTTTATTTAGATACTGGCTGCACACTTAATTGATCTATTATGAAAATGTGACTCATTTAGTGCTCCAAAAGATTAAAGTAGCACTTAATAAAAGCCAATACATTCAAGTATGTTTAAAACACTTATTGTAACAGTTGATTGTACTTAAAATAGATCTTTAATTCAGCGGGAACATTAAAAATTTTAAAGGGCAAAAATATGTTATTTCTTTGCCAGCAACTCTACATCAGAGAACAGCACAGCAGCTCACCATAGTGCGTGCAGAAAGAATATCAAATGAAAGAAGGAGGTGAGGAGGAATCAGCAGTTGGTTACACAGTACAGTGAAACCTCAAACAACTGTTACTCAAAGCATTTACATTTCAGTCAGGGGCATGCTGCTGTATTTGAACAGAGTTCATTTTTATCAGGAATGTTATTTAGGGAAATGGTAATAAAAGGGAGTCTGATAAATTATGTGTTTTTCTCTGATTTCTGCATCCCTCTTCCTCCCTGCCAAACCTGACAGATCATCTGACATCAAAGCATCAGAGTATTGAAGTTTGTTTTCTCACACAAAGGCACATTGGGGCTCTTCACAATGTGGTGCTGCACCAGGTCCCACACCAGAGGTAATCAGCAGAGATCCATCACAGCTGTCACATCTGGCCTTCTACCATACTTTCAATATATTTTGGACATTTTTAATGTATGTTTTATACCTCAAAATAAATACGCTTTGAATTTCATTAAGCTAATGGATGTAAGAAATTATCTCAAATATTAAAACATAACAAAGGCACAAATAAATATTCAGAAAAACTTAGGTCACCTCACATGTGAATGTAGTAGTAGTTTATTTCCAGTTATACTACATTTATTATATATTTTTGACATTCTATCTACAGTGTTTCTAAATGTCTTCCAGCCTGAATCTTGCTTCAACAAAGTTGCTAAAGATAGCATGAGAAGTGTCTTTGTTGTATCTTAGTTTTTCTTGGCTCCGTCAGGCACAGAATGAAAGCAGGAAGTATTTGGCCTTGTGTATCTAAGCTGTCATTTTGAAATTTCAAGTTTTGGTTTTTTCCCTGCATGCTGAGGTTTAATTTAAACCATGTCACCCACCCAGAGCAATGATGTCATATCCCTCTGTGATAGCTCTCTGAAGCTGCCAGTGAGTTAATGCCATTCTCTCCTCTCATAAATGTTGAGCAAGTGCAATAAAGAAAAATCTTGCACTTGTTCATGGAGAAAGCTTTGTAATTCGTCGGACAAATGCCAGAGTCAATGTTTAATTCTCCATTAACATAGAATGAAAAACAATTAAAAAGTTTTCCAGAATTATTTCCAAAATTTAATTTTAGTTCAATTTAGTCATATAATTATTATGGTTGTTCTGGCTTCAGGCTTTCACTTATATTTTGAGAAAACTGAATGTCTTGCTTTAAAATAGCAGGTATTGTGGCTCCTCATGCTGCCTTTCAAGGCTGTCATAGATTAACTGAAAGAAAAGACTTTCCATGTTATTTTATCCTTTTCTCTTTCTAGAAAGGATTATCCTTTTTAACGGGAACTGCGGAATTGTATTCAATATAACTTAAAATGGCTTCCATCACCACTTACTATTTAACAGAAGTAATGACATATGCAAACACTGATTTTCAAATGTTGTAGAATTTTAGCTTGAAGGACCCTTTAATACTAAAAACCAAACAAAGAAATCATTCTGTGTCTATTTGACACCTCATTCTGGTGTTACAGGAATCATTCTGATGTGTAATCTGATACAGATGATGTTGGGGTGCGTGTCTCTTTGTTCAGCCCGTTGCTCAGCTGGACCACCCAGCAGCTCCGACACGCCACAACAGGACCGATTTGTGAGTTCTTGGCTCTGCAGCACCCCAGCTTTCGCTGTCACAGACGTGGTATAAATGAAAGAGGGGACTCTCGGAGGTTCGGGGAACAGAGGTTTATTCGGGGGTCACAGGGGAACCCCTCACCTCAGGCCCGGTGCCTCAGGAGAGACCTCGGACCTGGGCTGCAGGGGGGTTTTGTCCAGGACAAGTTCAAGGGGTGGATACAAACTATGAACCAATAAAACAAAGCAAAGTACCAAATGCCAACTGAATTACCTAACTACTAACAAATCACGGTAATTTTGGGGAGGGGTCTCGGGCAAATCTGCCAACTGCTGTCCAAATCTCCTCAAAGGTTCTGGACCTTGAAGATAGGAACTCAGTGATGGACAGGGGAAAGAAGGAGAGGATGGGCAGGGATCATCATGGGGAAAGGACCAATAGGAAACAGTCTCTGGGCAAAGACCAGAGAGGCATAGAAACCCTTATCAACTTATGATAAGAGAAAACTCCAAGACGAGGGGCCCATATGGGGTAACTAAAACTATACTAAACTATACTATAACTTTTTAAAATAAAATCCTGCAACCCCACAAGATGACACAATGAGACAGAGACAGATTGTGAAGGCAGAGTAAGCGCTGGTGTGGTTCAGAACTCCATTGGAAGATGGGAAAGACTAATGTAAACTTGACAAATTATGTCTTAGTTATAACGCACATAGAATCAAGCTTTGTGAGTCTTTCATTACATATAATTTCTTTGTGTTAGTCTCTGCCAACATCTCTGCATTTGAAAAAGGAGGTTAAAAGGTTAAGGTATGCAGTATAGGCTACTTTTATAGATGGTACAGAAAGATGAACACATCACAACACCATAAAAGGGAGACCAGCTACTTTCTGGAGTGATTTCAATTTGTGTAGATTCTAAAGTTAACCTACAATGCAGCAAAGGTAAGATGACGTCTCTGAGATGGGCAGAGTCAGGTGAAATGCTGCTTTTAAGGGGTCAAGGCTGATATTGACCATGTGCAGCTGGATTTCAATTATGTTCCAAAACTGGTGCAACATTCATAGTTTTAGCAGACTAGAAAATTTGAAAATATTTTGGGAAACCAAATTTCCAGGGACAATTTTATGTGATCTTGTTTGTGCAAAAATCCCTCAGCCTATGTCAAATACTGTATAAATATTTTGGGGTTTTTTTATGTCTGTATTAACATGATGAACTGCTAAGAAGCTGGTATGTAACACTGATGAAATTTACATATACAAGTTTTATTTTTTCTATATACAACAAGGATAAATCAATTGTTATAGACCACTTTAGATAAATTTGTCAGCTCTAAGAATGTTTCTAAAGCAGAAAATAGATATTGTGTCCTTCTTAGCTTTCAAAATATTGCTTACAGATATGCCACTGAAGACATTTATATACTGCCTTTTTTTCCTCTTGAAAAGCAGATGTTGGACAAATTATTTTGACCTGTTCCTTCTTGAATGGAGATTTCTGCATATGAACTGGCAGGGTGCCAGAAATGTTGATTATGGTTTTGCATTGTTTTGTGTTTTGCATAATTTTTCTTCTTGTGTTATTATAAATATTACTTACCTTGGAGAAAATAATTTAAATATTTGGTTTAACTTCCACTATTTACATTTTATTCCTAAGGGAAAAAAAAAAACAAAACCCCCTCCAAGACTGTTTACAAGTCTTTTCTGGTCTGTGTAAGTAATATCTTTTTTCACTGATGCTTTTGTTGGCTCTGTTTTGTCGCTTTTCTTTGAATGACTGGAAGCTTCTCTGCATTAAAACAGGATATGTCTTTCACCATTCCAGTTAAATCAAATCTTTTCCATAGAAGCAGCTTAGGAAATGTAAGGGTTTCCTGGTTTATGCCCATGGCTATATTAAACGGTTTTGCAGTGGCCTAACTTTGTTCAATGAAGGATGGATCAGTATAAAAACATGCTGTTATCAAAATAACCACTTTGAGGGGAGCAATGCTTTGTGTTAATATAAAACTGTATAGACTACATATGGGTAGTTCAATTCAAAATATTCAGATTACTTCAGCAAAACAAAAAAAAAAGGACCCATGAAGGAAGAGAGAGCAGAGAGAGCATTTCTGAGAGCAGAAGCACTTGGCCTTCCAGCATCATGCTGTGATAGGAATGGTAGCAAGTTACACTTTGTTTCTGTTAGTCTGCTTTTTAGGAGTGATAAAACTGGGGGGGAGTACTGTTTGTGTATCTGTGGGCTTTCCTCACAACTAAACTTACAAATCCAATACAACTTCAACTATTGGACAAATAGAGTTCTCAGCGATACTAGATGTTTCATAGGATCTGTCTGTTTTGCAATGCCACATGGAAAAGATCCTCTAATTTTCACCATATTGAGGAAAAATCTCTGTTCCCCTCAGGCTGACCTATGCTGTCAGATGGGTATCTGCCAGTGTCAAATTGGTGTGCTTCTGCATCAGATTTGTAACTTAATTTCCATTTATTCACAAAATCCCAGAATGGTTGAGGTTGAAAGGAACCTCTGAAGGTCATCTTGTCCAGATGTATGTGCAGGCAGGGTCACTGAGAGCAGGCTGCCCAGGAATGTGTCCAGAGAGCTTGTGAATATCTCCGAGGATTGAGATAGCACAACTGATCCTGACAATCAGTGACCGTGTTCAATCACCCTCACAAGGAAAAAGTGTTTCCTGATGGTCTGACAGAAAAAAGACATTCCATGAGAGCATGTCTAACATATAACTATTCAGTTCAGTGCCCTCTGGGAGCCAAGTAATCTTCCTATGACAATTACAATTTAATATGTATATATGTATACATAAGTGTACATAAATGTACATAAATAAAATCACACAGAATCATGCTGAGACCATATCCTGATGTTTGAAGGCACCAGGACTGCAAGAACAGTTCTTAAAAGCATGTAAAGTGAGGGAAGCCAAACCTGGAACTTTTTGTCATTCTTTATTGTTTACTAGGAACAGCATCTGCACCTGCCCCAGAAATCTCCCCCAGATTTTGATTTAGCAGAAACTATTTTCTTTGTTCCAAGACAAAGCCCAGGAGCTGGATAATCTGCAGAACATTACTCAAGATCAAAGCCTTTCAGTGTATACAAACACCCAGAGTATCTGGGGAGCACTGGCTTTGAAATCCAAGTTTTATTGACTCTGTTGTTCATGAAATTACTTATTTCAATGTCCTTTTTTATCCTAGTAATATGACACTTACTGCTTTTTGTGATGTTTAAATTAATGTTCACAAATGTTATCAGATGAAGGGGAATAAACAAGGAGAAAATATTTTTGCTATTAGATATTACCTTGCAGAGATAAAATATCAAGCTGTCGTCTATGCTTTAATATGTATCTTTATTTCCCATATTAATTTGTTTACATCCAAATGCAGAATATCTATAATTTAAGTAAGTTCCCTTTTCTCTATTGGAAATCTTTTTTACTTCATCATGCAAATGGAAATGTTTTCATATCCTCCCCCAAATATTTTATTCTACATGCATGGCAGGATATTGATTCTGTATGATATATCTCCCAGAACAGTGTAACAGGCTCTGCATGGAAATATGTGTGCGCCCGATATGCCATGAAAAATAATAAAGATCTCAGAAGCAAAGATTTCCCTAATTGTTTTATTGGGCACAGTGGAAATGCCATTAGAGAGACATAAAATTTATTAACAAACAACATTTGTAGAAATGTGAAAACATTTACTTTCTGTATTGGTAGCCATTCTTCATCATATTTTAATTGTATTTTTGACAAAAAAAAAAGAAAAAAAAAACCCTGCTTCTCCCAAAGGATCATTCATATTCTAATAAATAAGAGTTTGTATAAATCATGCATTATATCAGCAAATGTTATTAACCATAATGAAGAGGATACATGTACATTCTACCTACTCAAAAAGAATAACTGTCAAATGAAGCGTTTTTTGTGTACGTACTATTAACAGATAAAATTATGCTAATCTTTGTAAAGAATTTATTGACTTTTATTTGGATAAAATAAGAGGAAAAACAAAGAAAAGAGGAACAGAGTATCTTCTAGCTGTATTGTCTAAACAGCAGGATACCTTTGAGAACAAAGAGATTTAGTTGTCAGTGAAGACAGTTTCTAGCAAAATGAGGCATCTGTCCAAACAGCACAGCAGTTTTCTTTGCCACTTTATTTCTTTCTCATTTCTGTCTCATTTGTGTTCCTTACTTGTTTGCTTTTACTGTTTAAGTGAGAATGCATACCAGTCTGCACAATTTACATGTCAGGGGTGGGATATGCTGTACCAACACACCATGACAACCAAGGAAATAACAACATATCTCATCGTATAATCTAGAAATCAGAACAGAAAGAAAACCTTTAGTGCTCTTCTTCTCTGCCTTCCTTCTGTGCAATCCCAAATCTTTTTTAACAGACTCCAAAATGTCACTCAAGCAGATGATACAGGAGATTGATATCTATTAAACCAGGTAATACTTTGTTTTCACAAGTCTCTAGATGAGTAGAGGACTTAAAAAGAAAAAAAAAACTCCTACTCTTAGTCATGTATTTAACATTTGAATATTATAAGGAAAACTGTCGCCTCTTTTACTGAGTACATCTGGCTTCAAAGTACGTATTTATTTTTTAATGGATAAATCTGTAAAACTAATATTCTAATGTACACCCAATCCTTTAGTTTCACATAAGAACTGATTAGCATGCTGTCCCAGTCATTTTTGGATGAGCTGTGTGACATGAACCGGGTTAGGCAGTAGAGGAACAGAACAAGTGTGTCTCCATGAGGCTGTACAATGAACAGTGCCAACAGAACAAATGCATGCATCAGTACTGGAAAAGAGCAATCTTGCAGGCAGGTTGCTTGGAGCCTTGGTGGCTATGATGTATGTGTCTGTCCAGTGAACTCTTGCAGTGGTCAGGGTTAACCACACTGCCACTACGGGGCTACATTAGTGTGGTGGGTTGGCTCTGACTGGACACCAGGTACCCACCAAAGCTGCTGTACCACTTCCTGCCTCAGCTAGAGAGGGGATAGAAGATACAACAAAAGGTTCATGAGTCTTTTGGCGTGGGTAGAGATCACTCACCAACTGCCATAACAAGCAAAAATCCTTTTGACTTAGTGAAATTAATTTAATTTTCTTCCAATTCAATCAGAATCATGTAATGAGAAATAAAATGAAACCTTAAAAATTCTTTCCCCCCCCACCCCCCTCCTCACTTATCCCTTCTTGCCAAGGCTGCCCTTTGCTCCTGAGTTCTTCACCTTCTCCCCTCCAGCAGTGCAGGGGAACAGGGAATAGGGGTAGTGGTCTCTTCATCACAAGTATTCTCTGTCATTTCTTCCTCCTCAGGGTGAGAACTCCTCCCATTCTTCCCCTGCTCCTGAGCAGTGTACCTTCCACAGAGAGAGTCCTCTGTGAACTTCTGTAAGGTGAGTCTTTCCTGGAAAGTGAACTGTTCCTGCCTGGGTCCCTTCCATGGGGTGCAGCCCTTCAGGGATAGAGCCACAACAAGATCCCAGCCTCCACAGGGTCACAAGTCCTGCCAGAAAACTGCTCCAGCATAGGAGCTCTCTCCATGAGGCCACAGCTCCTGCCAGGAGTCAAATCCAGCAGAGGATTCCCATAGGATTACAACCACCTTCTCCAGCATGGGGTGCCTCCGTGGGCTGCAGGTGGATCTCTGCTCTCCTCGGGCCCTCCATGGCTGCAGGGGCACAGCTGCCTCATGATGGGCTCCATGGGAACCTCTTCTCTGGTGCCTGGAGAACCTCCTGGCCCTTCTCCTTCTGTGGCCTTGGTGTCTGCAGAGCTCTTTCTCTCGTATATTCTCAATCCTGTCTTTTCTGACTGCAATTCCTTCTGCACAATAACTTTTCCCCATCTTAACTGTGTTATCCCAGAGGCACTGCCACTGTCACTTACAGGCTGAGCCTTGGCCAGCAGTGGGTCCATCTTGGAACTGGCTGGCATTGGCTCTGTCAGACATGGGGGAAGTTTTTATCAACCTCTCACAGAAGCCACCTGTATAGCTCTCCCTTACTTCCAAAATCTTGCCATGCAAACACAATACAATTAGCCAGAAAGTAGCCCACAAGTCTAGATTGTGCTTACTCTCCTCTATTTTACACTTCTGTCTTGCTCCTGAATAGTTTATCAAGTTTTGAGGATACTGTACAACAGAAATATAAAAAAACTGGAGTGATTTTAGAGACAGGTCTCCAAGACGGTTAGGGGGCTGCAACACATAACCTATCAAAATCAAAAAAAAAAAAAAGACCAAATTGTGGCTGTGTACATTTTGGGTTTTCCAATTCTGTGTTTTCATAATTCTGTATGTTTTTGTTATTTGTTTATAATGGTTCGTTCCTACACCCCCATCCCCAAAGCCCCGTGTTCCTTCCCTGGTAATGGACCTTGTCAATCACCTTGTAAAAACTAGGAAGATTCTGGTGAAGATGCTAGGTGACTCGGCAGAGTCCTCAGGTCCCCACCTTTCTTCATTGTATCCCTGTTCTAGGTCACACCCCCCCTCCTGGATTGGTTCTGGGTTCCCCCTGCTCGGTGTACGCCCCTGGGGTACTTAAGGTGAGGACGGAGGCCCAAAGGTGCTTTTGCTCGTGGCAGCTCCCTGGACAGAATAAAGCCTAGTGAGAACCACATGAGAGTCCACTCTTCTTCCACGCCTCTGACCACACTCCAGCCTGAGGTTCAGACCCACCAAACCTTCCTTATATGCTGGTGAGAGAGCAAACTAGCTGGTAAAGCAGCTCAGGACAACGACATACCAAATTGGTTTGGCTGGGATAAGATAAGGGTAAATAGTATGGGAATTAATTATACTTCTATAAAACTAATAGCAGTATTTTGCCATTTAAAACAGAAATTTTAGAAAACCTGGAACCAGACTTGGTTTTGGTGCATAGTAAGAGGATGGAGTGCAATGGTCACAAGTGGTAGCACAACAAAGCACAATTGGGCCTAAGGAAAAAGTTCCTCCCCTTGTCAGTTATTAAGCATTGGAACAGCTTTCCCAGAACAGCTGGAGGATCACAAGCCCTGAAAACTTTGTGTTAAGCTGTGCAAGGCTTTCTAGTGTCTGATCTAATTTTGAAGCTGGCTGAGCTCTGAGAAATTTGAAGCAGGTGACTTCTAGAAGTCTCTCCTAATCGAAGTTTTTCTTTGATCCTGTGTTCACAAGTTGAAAACTTTTATTTTTTAAGACTCTAAGCTCTACCGAGGGTTTTTTTGTCCCTTGCAATCTTCAACATGATCCAGAATTACCTTTAAAAAATGAGCTCACAAAAACTTGGAATAAGGGTAGAGCTTCTTTCAAAACTGTCTGTCAGAATGTCCTAATTTTTAGCTGACATCTTATTTTAGCAAACCTGTTCTGCATTTCCACAATCACCCCAAAAAATTTCAACACTGAAAATTTAGCAATGATCTGCTTGATTAGAGAGGATAAACAGGAAATGCTTAATAACCTTACCCTTAAGAAGACATTATATAGCTTGATTAGACATTTTCATGGATGGGTTCCATAAGTATTACCACTTTGGTATCTCGCAATGCTGTTGGATGGAAGATTCACTGATCACAGTGAACTGCTTTACCCAGGAAGGCAAAAAAAGAAAAATAATTCTCTTCATTTGCTATATTCATACCACTTGCTGCACTTCCTCTAATTCCTGTCTCCCATCTTCTTGCTGAACTCTGTTTTAATGGTCCTATGTCTTTTGCCTGTACATAATCCAGGGTAGAATTCTGCAGTTCTCATAGCTATTGGTTACCACAATTGCATATTGATTACTGACTGAGCTCAGACATCTTCTGTCTTTTAGAGAATTTGAGATTGCAAAATACAAATGAGGTATTACTTAAGCAAAAATAACATTTATTTGAAACTGGTAGGAGCAAGCAAAGAAATAAAATGCGAAATTCTATGATGTCTATCACAATCATGTGAGTAGTCTGAACTTTTTGAGTCACATGTGAATGAAGGTATCAGTCTTCCTCAGGTAGTGTTCAATTATTTTAGAGGTTGTCCTGGGTTGACGGCGCCTCCTATCCCAATCGTGCAACTTTATCTCTATGTACTACATTGTTATGTCTGACAGCTGCCCCCCCCGGTGGGGTGTTTGCGGCGGTGGGGCTACTTGGGCTTTTGGCTTTTGGCTGCTTGCTCGGCTTGGCTGCAGGCTTTGCTTTGCTTTGCTTTGCTTTGCTTTGCTTTGCTACTAGCTTTGCTTTGCTACTAGCTTTGCTTTGCTACTAGCTTTGCTTTGCTCTACTACTAGCTTTGCTTTACTTCGCTTCTGGCTTTGTTTTTTTTTTTTTTTTCTT
>JANPWX010000247.1:2712322-2776358 GCA_024734555.1 Trochalopteron elliotii
CTGGGGGGCTCCTTCTGGAGACCTTCCCCTAATTTGTCCTAAACCAGGACAGAGGTAAAACAAGCTCTTTGGCCTATCTTCATTAACTGAACAACTGTTTCTTCTGGGCTATTCCTTCCCTCTTTACATCTTTAATCATAATCATAGAGCTTTCATTAAAAATAACCCAATATATACTGATACAGAAAGTGTCTGACCGAGTTACAAAACATATAGTCTACATAAGCTGCTGTTAGCAGCTTCCAATTTCTCTCACAGACTGTCCGTAAGTGGCTGTCTCCTGGGGCCAAGAGGAAACCATGATAAAACAGCAGGTTTTCAGAATCATCATGCCTGGAGCTATTCCAATTAGCACACCACCTTCAGCCTGGGGCTGTTTTGAGTTTTATTAGCTGACGTCTGCAGGGCAAACAAATGCTGAGGTCAGTTCAGAGAAGTTTCCAATCTTTTTAATTTTAACAGAGTTTACCGTGAATTGCTAAACTGCTGGGATGTACACAGCTGTAAGTTTCAAATATTAGGGAGACAAAATATTCCTTGCTAAAATGAAAGGAAAACTACATCAGGATGTAAGAGAACTAATAATTTCCATTATTCTCCTCTGTGAGGTGGCAGTTATTGAACTAAAACTATGATATTTGCATAAACATCACTTTAAATGATTTGACAATAAATAAAACAATTTCACAACCTAAAGAGGTCTGAAAATATTTCGAGAATGTTATTGGAAATTATGTATTCCTCATAAAACCACGTGCCTCATCATATTCATTTAAAAGGACTTATGAAGGTGGTATGGTTAACAATGAGATAATCCAAATTACTTATATGTCAAATTAATGGTCAAGAAAGCCAACATGGAACTATTCCAAGACAGATACTTGGACTGATACCACTGCAAATAACAATTTTTTTCAAATGCTTGTCCTTAAAGTAACTTACTGTCTTCATTCTTTTTTTGACTCATTTTTCCCCACAATCTACAGTTTTTATCACACTCATAAACATATTTCTTTTATGCAAAATTAATCCTGACCTGTTTTTTATATGAACCAGGTGATATGTCTCTATATTATATGTAACATGTATGTACTACATATGTTATTTTAGATGAGATTTGTCTTGTCTTATTTGATCGTATTGCCCATGAGGTATTTCTGACTTATTTAATTTTCAAAGACACTGTATTAAAAACATATTATACTGGCATAGGTTGCATAAAAGGAAGGCATAAATAATTTTTTTTTCTGATAATAGTTCTTTGTTGTGTCTTTCACTAGTCTCGATAAATCTTTTTTATTTCTCTCATTATAACAGTCTATAGTTCAAAGTATATATTTTTTTTTCTTAATTTATTTGAACTTTATATTAGACTGATTAGTTGCACAGAAAGGTCTCAACAAATCTGAAGAGATTGAAGCTATGCTCTCTGCACAAGGATCAACTGATTGGAAAATTCTAACATATTTGGTTCATCATTTTTTATTCAGACGTTGGTCAATATTGGTTTTTTCCCTGAAAAGAGAGGAAACCACTTTAACCTCTTCACTTTAATAAGCATCTTTGGATATATGCAACTGGGTCTCAGTTTGCCACTTCCTCTTGCTGTGGTTTTGTCTTCCATAAAACACTGTATGAAACAAGAATACAGTTGCATGAAAATGGGCCTAAATAAAACAGTTATGCTATGAATAAATGACTGCTCTCTAAAAGCCTTGGTGCTTTTCATGCATTAATTTAAACAACTGGCATTGAATTTCCACTGATCACTTGCCCTGTGATCTTCCTTTTGAAATGTAGCAAATAAAAAAATTCTTCCATAAACGAGTGTGATCTCATCTCCTAACTCATTCTCTTTTCTACAGAAAAGTTCCAGTCTTTTCTGGTTTGTTCTGTTCTGTTTAATTTCTGTTCTGTTTAACGACTACCTCAAATGCCATGAATTCTCTCAAACTGTCCTAATTTTCTCATATTTCTTGTAAAAATTTTCCTTTAAATTCTAGAAGCATATACTTCTATAATTCTCTGGTGGCAAAAATGTGAAGTTTTTTTATCAATTTCGAATACAAAATCTTTTTTTTATGATGAAAAAATAACAGTAAATGTTCTCTTTCATTATTCAATAGCTGTTGAACAGATGCGATCTTTGTGACTCTCATCCAATCAGCTACTGACTAAAATGTAGTTCAAAAAAACTGGTTAATGTTCTCCACTGGTGATTAATAACCTCCTCCCTTTCACCACCCTCTCCAAGAAACAAACAAGCAAAGTAACTAACTAACTAACTAACTAACTAACAAAAATAAAATGCAAAATTTTAGAAAAAATAGGAAAGCTAAACATTTTAATAAGGGATAAAATTCCCTGTTTACTGACAGATAATGCAGATTCTCTGTGAATGAGGATGTATAATGCATGAGAAGATATGTGACTAATAGAGCATAATGAACAGAAAGAGAGGAGGGGAAAAGGTTGTGTTGTACTACTCCCTATTTGTTCCCTTCTAAACTTACTTTTTACATGAGTTTTACAAGGTGAAGCAAGGTGTCTTCTATTAGATGCTAAATATTTATTTATAGAGCTTAGAAGCTTCATCACTGGATCAGAGAAAGGTGGAATGAAGCTCCTATTTCAAAAAGCCTCCACTTGTTTTATAGGTTGGTCAGCTGGTCTAAAAAAAAGTAGATGTAGCTTTTCTATAGATTTTCCTTTAATTTTCCTTTCTAGATTTTCATTGATGCAGTGAGCTTTAGAAACCAGAAGCATTTGGTATATTTTATTTAAAAAGCAATTGCTTACTCTATCAGGGATGCTGTGAGAAATGAGTAGACTCATAGAATGCTTGGACCTTAATTTTCACTAATCTTTCACCCTCTTGATTTGTTCTGACTATGTAAAGTGGCTTTAAAATTGTTCTTACCATGTCTTAAAGTTCTCAATCCATACCACTGCCGCGAAAAGGGCCTTAGTGTAAATGGGAATCAGGCCTCCTAAAGAGTGTTTGCCCAACAGGTTGTCTCTAAGGTTATTTGTCTGCAGTTGCTTCTGCAATGGAGTTACACTTACAACTTCACTACTAAATGAAATTCCAGCTCCCATGTTCCTTTACCTCATAGCACCATCACAAACAAAATCATAATTGTGCAACACAAAGCTTGTGAATGTGCAAGAAATAGGATGTATTCAGGTAACCTGTGTTTTTTCCAGGATGTGGTCCTCTTACTAGTTAACAAGCCATCTAAATGTGTCATCTAAACAAAACAGAATGTTTTAATGCTTTTAAATAACTCACCAGTTGTAAGACTTGATTTCTGTTAAAGTGTTCTGGAAATGTCTAATTTATGGTCAGTACCACACTTGAGGACAACTACAGTTAGAGGTAGATTTCAGTGACTTCCATATAAAAGTAGAAAACTATAGTTTAGGCTTTCTGTGGAATAAAAAATATAAAAGAAAAAAGATAATTAAATCTGAAACCTCTTGTAATTTTATTGCAATATTTATTGTCTTATACATATAAAAATTTAAAAAACCTCCTAGCAACTCCTTCCTATTCTTCCAGTTTAGGTCACATATTCTTCTGTGTGTGGTTGAATCAATTATTTGTTGACAAGCTTAAAATAGTTTTTTTGTAAAGGAAGTGCACAGTCCTCAGCAGAAGGATGCTTTCGGAGTGTCTATCTCCTTGCACAGAAGATATAGTTCTGAATCTGTAGGTTTGTATTTTGAAAACTAAACAGTTCCTTGAGGGTAACTTTAACAGCTAGGCAACAGCATTTATTCTAGCAGGAAAAAAATTAGTATTCTATCCAGAAAAGCAGTAAATTCTCTGTGAGTTGAAAGAACAGAAAGGTAGGTGAAAATCAGATTAATCCATGTTGGAACAAAGTCATATTTGCATTTTTGTGTTATCATTCAACATTCTATTATTAGAATATATTGGTATCAGTGTGTATTACCTTTGCAGTATACACTTATGAAGTTCTTCTGTTTCCTTGGTGCTTTTTGCCTTTTATTTTCTCTGTCTCATTTCCTTTCCATGATGTACTACTTACTGCTTATATTCTTTCATCACTGAAGACAAGTTCATATTTTACGGAAAACAGTTGACATCTAAATTTCAAGCTCTTCTGCTCTCTTTTGGTAGAGGGAAGGAACAAACACAGTTAATTGGTTACAAAAAAAAAAAATCCTCCTTTTTGAATTTTTGAAGGCTCTATCAGTTCACAAACATTTGTGGAATAATTTGTTCTTGAAGAATTTTCATTGAGTTTTTCAAGCTACACCCGGCGGCAAATAGAAAAATGCCTATTTGGCATTTTGTCATGCCAAGCTGTTGGGCGTGACAAAATTTCATGTGATCTTCCAGGCTGTTTGGCATACAGTCTGATCTTATAGATGCCTGATCCCAGTACAAGCTTACCAGATTAACCTACTCAAGTAACATCATAGCCCTGGAACTGTCATTTGGAAAGACTGTCTTAATTTCAAGCATTTGTGCTGGATATTTTCCTTCCTTAAAGTGAAAATTATTTAAGTCATTGCTTTATAGAAATCACAATAATTATCTATGTGGATCTAATATTTCAGTTTTTCTAAATTACTTTTCCCAATCCATTAACATAAAAAATTAAACATGCTGTTATGCATTTGAACCTTGATGAGGTCTAGTTGTTCTTCTTGCTACTTTTCTATAGGTCCTAATACCTTTTCATTATTAGTTCCAATAGACATTCAGTTAAATTTCTGAAGTCAGCTTTCTCAGATTTTTATGCCTGTGTTCCTAGGCCTCAGTAACTGATTTTTTAAAATACTTTGACGTTTAAGTCAGTATTCTTTACTGTCCCATAACCTGTGGATATATGTTTGCATGTTTATAAGATCTGTTTCTACAAATTACATATTTTTTTCCTTATCTTTCTGTTTCCATATTCTTAACAAAGCTGAAGCTATGCTGGATGATTAAAACATCCTGTCCACCATTCGCCCAAAAACTGAAACAAATCCCAACATACTTTTGATTTAAACCTTTAATTAGAATAGCAGAAATAGTATCAAATGAACTAAACTATATATGGAAAATGGATAAGTTGCATCCTTGAGCATTTTCTAGAACACGGAACATTCTACTCCAGCTCTGGTTTATTCCCAACCCTGACCTGTAGCACCCATAGTTAAAATCTAGTGGATGTTTTATAACTTGTCATAACAGACACGGCTTCCAAACATAGAGGAAACACAGCTAAATAAGAGCAAAAATAAAATATTATACATGTATGGAAAATACCATACATGTATTGAAACATAAGAATATTATATCTAAGTTTTGTGCATCACTCCTATTTCTTTTTGCTGCATCCACACACTGGGAAGATGGTCACTGAGGTTTATCCATCTGCTATCAGTTGCTCATTGGCATTTTGAATCCAATCCACTGAATGGATCATCAAATGTTACAGTAGAATTTTATCAATCATTTCCATAGGACAAAAACTTAATCTTCAACATTTTCAAAAGCTTTTATAAAACATCAGTCATCTATTTAAGTTGATTAGGATGGCCTATTTAAATAAGGAATAAATTTACTCTCTCTAGCTGTTGAAAATAGTGTAATGAAAAAATAAAATTTTGTATTCTGTTGATATTTAAAGTGCATATGTTGGATTTTTCATTTGCTTTCTCAATTTGAGACAGAAAATTGATTTTATTTTATGGCAACATTTCAGAGAAATGTGAGAACAGAAAGTCAAGTGAATATCTAATGTAAAACTGAATACATTAAAAAAAGTGGAAAATTTTTAAAAATTAATTTCAATAGGAAAATAAGTTTATTTTTCAAGAAGAATTATCCTGATTTTGTTAACTTCTGGAGCAAATCTTATTCATCACCTGAACTCTGTTAGTTTCATTTCAGTACTTGAAATGTGAAGTGCATTATGTATTTTTCAAGCTGCAGTAACTCTGACTTTACTACCAAGTTGGTCTCATTGAGGTTGTTGGCTTTGTTTAAATGATTGTCTATGCCAAGTCCATATGATGTAACACCCTTGTAGAATCCATTTTGAATATTTGCATCCACTGGTGCAACTGCAATCTAAGCAGAATGAATACACATGCATTTTTTAGTGCAGGAAAAATGCTGGCTTTTTTTTTAAAGCCCAGATATGTGAGGTTGCCTTTGTATGGAAATCAGAGTCACACCACAGGTTCTCCTGGGGAATACATTCTGCCTGATACTTATAAATTTGTTGTTAACCATGTATGCAAGATTTATTAGTGCAAGAAAAAAAAGATTTGTCAAGTGCAGTAGTTTAGTCACATTTAATTGTAGAACAGGCTTATGTAATTTCATTATATTCTGATCAGACTTCACAAATTTTGGAGAAACTCTTTGGATTTCTGTTTTCAGAAACTGTTATTTAGTATTCAAAAGGTTGCTCAATGACACTGCTTTTTTGTACATAGAGCTGCACCTTGCTGATATTTCATCAGGGATTATGAGAGCTTCCTCCAAAGAATAGAAAATCTAAAGAAATGTAGATCTGTGGAATTTGTGATTTTTCCACAGTCTCTGTCCCAGTAGCAGAAACTTCTTTTGCTTCTACAATCAATATAAAAATTAGCAGTTATTATAATATATTTACTTAGAATATGCAGACTGCACGTCACCCTGAAGACAGAAAATGACTTAGAGAGATCAGAGAATTACACTACAGTGTTTGTAAACCCTCTGCAGTGACAAGCATCTCATCTTGTTCAGGCATTATAGGCACATTGGACCCTCTTAAGAAGAATGACAGCTAAAACCAATTTTACTGGAGCTTGTTGAAATTTATCTTTTGTCATGACTGGCTCTTTGTTTTACTCACAGTTTATCTGTATGTAAAGTGCACAAAAGATCAAGAATATTATATTGCTTCTTACCAGGCAAAGCTAAAATTGCGATGCAGAAGTGCAAATGAGGCTCATAAAAGCTGTCATGGAACTACAAACAATGCATCCAAACAAAAAAGGTGTTATCATCCAGGAAAATAATTCAAGATCCTCATGAAATTCCATACCTGAAATGAAACTGCAAAAGTAGTCTCAGCCTCTAGTTTCCTGATATTACCTTCAAAGTAATAAGCATGAATAATCAAATATACAAGTAAGAGTCACTTCAGTGTACGTATTTCAGTATAAGACTCTGTTCTTCTCTCCTCAAGAACCTGTTATGGATTCTAAGACAGTTAAAAACCTAGGAAATCTAAATTTCTGAAAAGCCAAGGAAGTGAGAGGTCACTTAGTGATGATCTAAATAATGTTGCACCAATGTATTTTAGTAGCTGAAGTATTTCAAATTTTCAGCGATTTCTGCTAACTATACATACTAAATGTACAGTTTAATTGAAGAGTAGGACATACATAAAAGAAAAGAAATTTTAGTTAACATGGGTGTATTTGGCCACATCTTTTCTCTAACAGGATCAATAACAATACAAAGTGAGGCAGCAGGGTTCCCTGAGGAACACTGCTCTTCTCAAATACTAGGAATTATTTATGACACAAATGTCCTAAATATCCACAGCTCAAATATCAGCAAGAAAGCACCTCAGACAATTTTGTGCTTTTCCTGTGTGTTTTGCAATATGACGTAAGATACTCTGTAGGGTTTGGAATGACTATTTACTCCCCCAGATTTGAAATTAGTACACAAAAAAGGAGGCAAAATCTTTTTTTTCTTGTTTTCAAGTGTGAGAGTGGAGAAATGAAAGGTCAAATACATTGCTGAATGTGAAGAGTCAAGATTTCACCTCAGCTTTTTAGGTATGTATTAATCAATGAAGAATATGTGCAACTTCAGACACAGGGAGACCTAACCTCCTCTTCCTTTCCGGATTAAAAACACAGGTGAATATTTTATAAAGTTTTATGACAAATGTTAGCTTAAACTTCCTACTTACTTTCCAACTTTTTGCTCTCATCTGAATTTGAAAGGAAAAAGAAAATACAGAAATTGATTGATGTGGTGTTTCACATCAAGCTGAAAATATCAAGTAGGATAAAGATTTACGAGAAACCTGGCAGATGAAGGCTGAGTAATTTTGACTCAGGGCCTGCAGTTCCTGCCTTATCAGAATAATTTTCTTCTTACCATGTCATCAAACAGGATCATACATTCTGCTTTACTTCAGCAAGGACTTCTGAAATATGATGTTTATCTTAAATGCTTGTAGAAAGTTGGTTGAAAGTGCTTAAACGCTTGAAAAATTCTGTACATAAAATCTGCAGGTATATTTTTAATAGTTTATTCTGATCAGCTTAACCGACTGAATCCATGAGTGAAAAGACTGCAATGGACAGTGAATGCACTGATAACCAGTTTGGTGCTGCAGGTAAGTGCAGTTTGAAATATGCTCTTTAAAGCTTAAATGAGGAAGAAAGTAAAAAGGCTAAAACCAATATGAACATGTTTTACTTTTCTTTTGGTCCCATGTATTCTTTTCTAGTATCATTGAAAGTCTTCTTAAAATATTAAAAGCCTCTAATAAAATAGGATTTTTGGAGTTCACAAGATCAAATCTTTGCTGTTTAATTATGATAGCAGAAACATTTGTTCTCCCTGAAAGGATCAAATATTTATTTGATAGTTCTTTTTCAGGTATTTATTTCATAATTGTTTCTTTCCTCTCCTCTTCCCTCTGTCTTCCTAGGAATGCCACAATAAAGCTTACCATATAATTACACATAAAGTTTACTTAGAAATTTTTCAGATTAGAAAATATTCAGAGCAATAAGGACAGTTTTCTAAACAAGTCATCAATTAATTTGCAGTAACAAAGCACAGTCCTATGTCATCTACAGTTATAGTTGTATTCCACCAGGAGATGTATCCAAGAGTGCTCAGTCTCATCCCTGAGAACTAACTGTTGATCAGACACACTTCCTCTGCAGACCATGTAATACCATATAAAGGTCAGCATAGACAGCACAAATTGCTTTTATTGAACAGTATACTGAAGTGGCATTTAAGGCAAAAAAGCACCTTTATGTTATTTTGGCAGCCAGCTGATTGTGACTGTGCAGTTCATGCTCCCGAAATCTGAAATTGTAACACTCTGGCTTGCCTGAGTACCTAAGACTACTCACTTTGGGAACTGAGTATCTCCCAAATGAATCAGGCTGAACAATTCGTTTGCACAGAACTATAGAAGATTGAAAGACTAACGAAATGCACCTGCAACATATTTTTAAACACCCACACAGGTGAAAGAAATGACTCTTTAAAAAGCAAACATACATTTGAGTGTCTCAGATACCTTAATTCATGTTTTGGTTTTTGATTGATAATATCAATCAAAATTTGTTTATCCTACTTCAAAACTAGTGATTTGATTAAAACAGTATATATAAATGAGTGTACCATAAAAAGCAAAACCCAAAACCAGCTGACATAAAATCACCAACCATATTGGATAAATTAAATATTTTAATCCTTCTGAAGCTAAGTTGAATTTCATTCCATTCCTTCTTTTGGAGGAAAAGATATTGCATTAAATTGAAATTGTTCCCATATAGCACTCAGATTGTACAGAAAGGATAACATTCTGTTTAAAAACTCCCAACAGTGTTGATCAAATTTGAAAAGGAAATAATGTGCAGTTTGTAAAAGAGCTAATGTTCAGTCCCATGTTCCACCACTTCTATTGACACTGGTCCACTGGTCTTAAACAGCTCTTAATTAGCCTGTGAATCTTGTTGTATGTGTGAAGTCAGTGTGATGTTCTTCTAGCCCAGCTTCATTATTTTAATAACTGGTAGAGAATAAATCAGCAAGCGGATTCCTGATGGACAATTTACTGCCTGAATACTAACATGTATGCATTCATGCACACTGCAGACAGGAATCAAATGGAAAGGATCCTGAAAAATTGATTTAAAAACATTAAAAAATGAGCCCCATCAGAAGATATGTGGAAGGGTTTTCCTACTCACAGGCATAATCAGCTGAATAAATATTGGAATAAACAGGTCTGCAAGAATTGTCAGAAGTTAGAAGATATTCTGTTAAAGAGAAATGGCAATGGTCAAAAATCAAGAAAACACAATATATGGGGAAAGTTTGGTTCATATGAAAGGCAACAAAGAGAGCTATTTTGTAATACCCTTCAGACAAGTATAAGCTTGCTTCAAAGAAGAAATAAATGTTTTCTATCTCACTAAATCAGGGGACTAAATCTTTAGTTGTAGCAGTTACTACTGTTGTTATAGTTATTATTATTAATATTGTTCCAGATTAAATATTTAGATAAAGTTTTAAAATGTGAAATTTATTTAGCACTAGCCTCTGGAGGCTATAGAACTTGAAAACTGTTGATGATAGGCCAGTATGGTACCAGGAATAGCCAGCGGAACCATCAAGTTCTTGGCCATGGCAGTTCACTTTTTCAAATTCTTCAGTCTTCTGAGCATTCCTCATGGCTGATTTCTGTCATACTCTTTCAGGGCTTTGTCTAAGCAGTGTCTCGTTCCAGTCTCCATTGCTTCAGAAACCCATTTGAGACAGCAATTACAGTTTTCTTTACAAGAGAAGTTGAGGTAGCTTGGAGTTCATGCATAGCAATGGCCATTACTATAACTAAACCAGCAGGGTTTATCAGTTTTTGTCTCTAAAACCAGGTTGTATTACCATCTGAGAAATAAAAGGCATTTTTCTAAAAATTTCAAAAGGCATATTTAGGTTCCTTATGGGGGTTTCTTCCCTTTTCTCATGTGGCACTGGTTGCTCAAGCAATAAGATAATAAATTAGTGTTCAGAGTATTCTGTTCTTGTGTCACACTGTCTGGGCTGCTAAATGGTGCACAGAGAGACTTCCCCAAGTCACAAAATGAAAATATATTTCCTTCAGAGAGGAAATGAACATTTTTTTTAAGCTGTGAAATATAACACTAAATTCTTGAAGAGTATGGGATACCCTGTATCATATTCAGAATTTAGGCATCCTTGAGACCATGAAAAACCTAAAGTACTGTATAAGTAGGGCCTTTCTAGACAGAAAATGAAGATGGAATATATCTGTGGCTGGTGATGGCTCCTGTGGCTTATCCAAAGGAAAAGGATAGTGAAGACGTGTGGAAAGAAAGAAGGAAATGAAGAAAAACAGACATTTGAAGGTAATAACAGAGGGAGCTGCAGAGACATGAAATGGCTGAGTGGTTGCTTAGGGAATAAAACAACAGCCCCAAATCACTCTGCTGGAAATCAGCTGACAAACCTGGCTAAATAATTCTGTCATTCAAAAACAAAAGCAAAAAGTGGAGTGTGACTTTCAAGCTCTGCTTTGCTGTCTAACATATAGAGAAATTAAATGTGAAGACTCATAAAGATGTACATTGCATTTTAGCAACTAATTGACACTATCTGCATCCAAGTGCGGACCTTCACCTCAAAAACAAATTGATCTGGTTCTTCTTCTGCTGTTCTTAAGGCTGTTCCACCTGTATATGGTAAAATTGAAGGAGTTTATTTTCATATTTACCCTAATACTCTTCAAAGGTGAGCAGCATTTGTATTTCAAAAGGAATTTAACTCAAACATCATAACCAACATAATCTACATAATCAAATAATAATCAAACATCACAGATGGAATTCTGTATGCTCTGACCTGCTTCAGAGAGACTAAAACAGTTTTCTTTCACATTGTTGAAGAGATCTTAGTTTGTGTCAATAGTTTTTTTAAATTAGATGAAAATCAGGCCTAGGTTTAACACTTTTCACATTTTTTTCTCTTTTCTCCCCTTGAGAGAGATCCAAAAAACCAAAAAAAAACCCCACAACAACAGCAACAACAACAAAACCCAAAAAACCCACCCAAAACCAACAACAAAAACATCAACAAAACAAACAAACAAAAAAATCCACCAAGCTCTCCCCCCACCCCCCCCAAAAAAAAACATGCCAAAAATGTTGAAAGATAAGATACTTCTAAAGTCCAGAGTTCACTGTCCTATGCTGGATCACCAAGGTGCCAAACATTAGCAAATTTTTTTGTTTATGAATATTTCTAATTTAAAAATTCCAAAAGCATCAATATTTTGGAAAAAAAAATCAAAAATGCATATAAATGCTTCTAATATATATCACCTGAAATGAAAAAAAAAAAAATCAATAAAACCAGTTATTTTTCAGCCAAGGTTGTCCTTTAAGAAACAATCAAAGGAAAAAATATAGATATAATTAATTAAATTTTAAATCACTCAGTTAGTGAAAAACAAACCTAATGTCCTTGATATTGGGTTGCTATTGATTTCCCTATTTTTAGCCACAGAAAATCAATATATTTTGATTGACTATGTCATGATTGCAAAATTTAAACTTCTGAGAAAATGTAAATGTGAAGAAAATCTATTTGCAACACACCATTTCCTAAAATTCCAAAAGAATAATTTCTGTCACCCAGAGTCTGGAAGAAATGCTATTTTAGGTAAGACTGAAAGAGTTACTTGAGTGGAGAGATGGTCAAGTAACACAAATCATTAATATTTTCATGTATTTTATGCCCACTCTTTCCACATAAAAACCCTTCACCTACAATTCAGAGTAAATAGCAAGGACCAATTTTCTGATAGTGTTAAATAAATGTTTGAAGAAAGAGTTGGCAGCTTCATTGTTTAGAGAATTTCAGTGCTAAAATAAATCATAGCAACAGCCCAATGCTGGCCTCAAAGGCCTTATTTTTATTCTCCTTTGCACAAAAGTACTTTCTGTGCTGGCTGTGCCTGAATCTTCTGTCTAGCTAGAATATAGCAGAGAAAGAAAAATCTATCTCAAGAAGAGTTCCTATATACCGAAATTTCCTTTTATTTTTCATTCAGACAAATGCCATGTCTATCATTCACTTGTAAAAAAATAAAGAAGCGTGTGAGGTGGCAGTTAATAACTGTAGGGTGACAATCTAAAAAGAATGAAATGTACTGGGGGATTTAGTTTGTCTGAGTTGCAGGATGTGTTCCATCCTCAAATTGAGACATGTGGGATTCAATGCAAATGCATACACATGGATGTGTAATGCCATTTGAAATATCTGCTGCTGACCTCCAGCTGTTGTTCCAGAGTGACATAGGACTCCCCTTAATCTTTTGTCACTTCTGCAATTGTGTGCAGATTTTTGGATTTGGATGCTTTAGGGCATGTCAAACACAATCCTGAATGTATGTAATAGCAATTAATCAAATCCATAGAGAGGGATTGTCATGGTTTTACCCCAGATTGCAAATGAGCCCCACAGAGCCACTCATTCACTCAGTGGGATAGGAGAGAATTGGAAGAGTAAAAGTGAGAAAACTCATGGGCTGAAGGAGAGACATTTTGATAAGTAAAGCAAAAGCCATGCAAACAACAAAAGCAAAAAGAACTAACTCACTGTTCCCCACAAACAGGCAGGTGTTCAGCTATCCCCAGGAAACCAAGGCTCCATTGCACATAATGGTGACTTGGAAAGAAAAGCACTATGACTACAAATTTGGGTCGCCTTCCTCCTTCTTTCCCCCACCTAATACATTGACTATGATGTCATATGGTCTGGAATATCCCTTTGGTCCTTTGGGAACATCTCTGCTGGCTGTGCCCCCTCCCAGCTCCTTGTGCACCCCTAATCTCCTCACTGGTGGGATGAGGCAGTGACTCTCTAATCACTGCTCAATGATAATGAAAACATCCCTGTGCTATCAACACTGTTTTCAGAACAAATCTAAAACAGCCTCATGCTAGATAATATGAAGAAAAGAAATTTTATCCCAGAAGGAAAAAAAAAAGCAGCACAGGGATCATTTTGAAGTTAGATACTGAAGTTTCAGTGTTTGCAGGTGAATCAGACAAACAAGCTGGCACAGTGGTCCATGAGGTGGAAGCGAGTGCAGCCAAGGATGTGCAGAATACTTGTCAGGTCATTCCAAAGCAGATTGTGCTGAACTGAGACTCTGGACTTTACAGAGCCCTGTTTACCTTCAAGGAGCCACCTAAATTCACATTCTAATAGGAAGAGATCATGACAATACAGTCAATGGAGCATAGACAGGAATCCATCTTATTTTTAAAGCAGATGGCTAAGTGTTTTAGGCTCCACTGCCTGTATTGACTTCCATTTACTAAAATGGATATCCACAATCCCGTGTTACAAGTAGATGGCTAGGCCTTACATGAAATGTCCACAGGAGGAATCCAACATCAGCTTTTAAGTCTTAGCTCTGGAAATTATTTTTATTCATATGAGTCTCTATAGAAACACCTGAATGCAAGTTTCTTCATATTGCAAACCTACTGGTACATGCCTGAATTCTCTATTCACATATAATAACTTTTATAAGGAAAGTTGGAAATAAATAATTCTCAGTCAAGAATTTTGGACAGACAAAGTATGACTTTGCAATTAGATTAATTTTGGGTAAAAATCTTTACTTAGGCCTATTAATATTATTCATCTCTTCTGGAATACAAGTAAGCCTCTTACAGAATGTGTCTAATACATTTTCTTTCTAACTATTTCAACAAAAATATATTACTTATGAAATTCAGAGTTTCAAAGAATTTCCTTGCAGATATGAATCCTAAAATTAATGAAGTTTTCAAGCATTGTAGTTATCAAAACTCTGAGGCAAGTGTTTAAATTTTAGGAAATAGTGATGACTGTTTAATTTTAACTTAGGAAAGAGTATTTTTTTTTTCTTAAATTCTTACATTCTAAAGATGAACAATGGAACAGACACCTGAAGGATAAACTATTTCTCTACATGATCATGCTCTAGCTAAAAATTACAAAGGCTTTGTCATCTACCTCTGTATTGAAAACTCTTTGACTCCTAATTGTACTGGAGCTGACTTTTTTTTGGTCAAAACATTATGCAAAATTAGCACTTTTCCTATCTGTAGGAATCTATATCCTATCATATGAAATGTCAAGTAGTTACTTAAGGAAATGCTATACACCAGGGTGTAGTGGGGCACTGTGGACCACAGGGCACCTTGTCAAGGCATTTATTAGATAATTCTAAATAGTCTGGGACCGTAAGACATAAGTTGGAATTATGTACACAAAATAAATTACCTAATACAACAGACCTATACTTACTTTACAGAACTTCATATTGATTGAATTGTCTCTCAATTGATTTATTTCTTTTCGAGAACTAAATCTGGAGAGCAATATAATGGCTCCACCCTAGCTAAAGCAAACTCACATATCGTCATTCACACTCCTTATCTTTCTTCTAACAATATATCATTGAAGGAAGATCCTGCTACAGATGAAAGTTGCTTGACACTTGTTGCAGTTGCCCAGTCAAAGGTACCTTTAATCAAGATAATGTCAACAAGAAAGAATTAATGGATGTATTAGACATATTTTGTCCCCCAGATTTTTAAAATTTTATCATTCTAAAATTAATTTAAAATTAGGATTTTAAAATGTTCTTTCTTTTAGAGAAAACCTCCAGTTCTTTTTGAAAGGCCTTTAATACTGGGTGATTTTTCAAAGTGACTGGTGACTTTTCAAAGTCTCAAAATATTTGCATAATATTCTTCTAGGTATAATAAAAGGCCTCAGTGAAATTCTCTGAACTCTCTCCCTGGCCTTCTTTTCTGTGACACAGTTTTAACGAAAAGTATTTTGGTTGCCTAGGACCAAGTTGCCTATAGGCAGCCTGAACAAATGGGTGGTCATAAGCACTTAATATTTACTTCAACAGGAAAAAAGTGTGTGATAGTGGTAAGGTTGCAGTGATAAATCTGCTTAACCATGAATATTAACATGTTCTAGAACCAAAAATAAAAAATCATTAATACATACCTTCTCTTATGGAGGAAAGTTTTACTGCTCTAGAACATGCTACAGGAGTTGTAAGAAAATCTTCACGTACACATAAAAAGCACACATCCTTCTTATATATGCCCCAAAGAACGTTCACTAATTTAAAAGAAATTGATCATACTAATGCAATGCTAAATCAAAACCCAGTAAGCAACACTGTGCTTCAGAATCTTTCAGGTCTTTACAAAGTCAAAATGCAATGACATTATCAATTAAGAGAGTTAGTTAATTTTAGGCTGAAAACCTTTTCATGGATAACTTCTGAATTTATTTATAGCTTGGGATTCTTGCTCTCATGACAGAATCACATAAACATTTTGGTCGGAAAAGACCTCTAAAATCATCTAGCAACCTCCAACCTTTGACTGATTACAACCCTGCTGTATTAAATGACAGGAATTAAAGAAATGGAATTTACAGCAACTGCAATAATTCTGAAAAATATGTTTCAGTTTTGACCTATCTTGATGGACTGTAGAAAGGGTGAGGAAAACAGCAGTCTTAATAAATCTCCTGCAGGTAAAGATTTTAAACTCCTACTGTTTCAAATTAATGAAGACAGCAATATTTATTTGCTGTTGAATTCTAGGTAGCGTGACATTTCAGCAGGAAACATTTTTTGAGAATTCAACTTATGACTGCAGAAGTTCCAAACAGGTACTTGAGCCACATGCAAATAAAAAAATATGCCACATACATATTGAACAAAAAGACAAGTAAAATTCATTGCTGTTTCTGTCTTTGATCTTTCCAGAACCAGAAAATTACACATGAATTACAAGGAAAGGAAGCCTAGGAAGGACAGGAAATAAAGACAGCATATTCAATTTTGTCCCTGCATGCTTGGGGACAATTGAACAGCATTAGAATCTGTCAGATCCAGTGTTTTCAAGCAGGTTGTCTCTGTAAAATAACAACTATGAAGATGCAGATGCAGCTGACATCTTGTTTGTTTGTTTGTTTGCTTGTTTTCTTCTTCAAAGGAAAGCTGGATGGCTGGCTAGCAGAAGAAAATGGAGAGAGAATAAAGCTCATCAGCTGAGGAAGCAGTTACAGATAACATACTCAGCCACAACAAAGCATCCAAGCCCATCACAACTTTTGCCATTAGATTTGTTTATTTCTAAAACCCAGACTTATCCTAGTCTGAAGCTGCTTTACAAATCCAATGTGTTTTCAGTCTGCTTTCCCCTCATTTCCTGTTGTTTAGTTGCACATTGAAGCTAATCTTTGCTTTCAAAAGTGGTTATATGATTGACCCAAATAATTATCAGCCTATATCTGTACTACCAGTTGTTTCAGTTGTTTTTGAAATCACTTAGAAAAGTGTGGCTCTCAAGTCTACTCAAGAGACTATAACTCTTTTTTCTCAATATTGAGTGGGTTCTGTTGGTACATAAGATGCCTTGGTTGCCAGAGCCTCATATTTATATAGGTGTAATCTCTGAGAAAGTGAGAGGAATAAATCTTGTAATGATTTACATTGCCGCAGTGTTGTAATGGACTTGAAAAGTTGAGTGAAAATTTGATGGGAAAAAAAGAAGCAAGTAGGGTCATCAATGAATTTCCAGAGTTGTAGGAGAGGCACTTATGTATGTATAGGTGAACAGCAGCAGTATCTAGCTTTTTGTGACTACAGGAAGCATGCAGACACCATTTCATGTGGATCTACGTAATTTAGGAAGTTTGGAATTAGAATAGGAATCCTGAACAAAGAAGGTGAATTAGTGTTACAAAAGAAAATATTATTGTCTTTAAATCTTTATGATCCAATAATTTAGGGTCAGTGACAATCCAGGAAGATATTTGCAGTCACTTGTAATTATATTAACTGGTGTTGTTGAGCAAGTTAAAATGGTGTAAACATGGCTTATATGAACAAGAATTAATCAGAAGTTTTCCAAAGCAACAATTTTTTGAAGAAAAATAATCACAGGAATATACCAAAATATGAACACTTTGGCAATATTTATAATGGACTAAAAAATAAATATTTCAACACTTTTTGATTACAGCACTTTCCTCTTCATGCAAACATTCCTTTGATATAATAAAAGGTGCAAAAATGACAAAATAAACCTTTTCAGTAGGCTAAAAATAATAAAAGGCCTAACCATAAAAAAATATGATTTCCTATTATGAAACATTTCTACAGAAAGCTATGCTTTGTTCTTTTGGAAGAAAAAGCAGAAGAAAACAAACCTCCATAAGACTCACAAAATGCAAAACAAGCTCAGACCTGTCTTGGAGATGAATTAACAGTACAGGTTATCGTCCTTTGGATGACTCATGAGCCAAATTTGGTGTGCTGGCCATCTTCCAAAAAGGGTAATTACATTCTGCTTACCTGTTATCCTCCTGTTGTTTTCCTTGTAAGATGTATTTTTTGTTACATTCTGTTCCAAAATATTGTTAATGATGCTGTCTTCACAATGATTGTTTTCTTTGTTCTTAACCATTAAAAAATACACTTTTTGTGGAATGCATGTCAAATGAACAGTAACTGATTCATTATGACCCCTAAAATGTATTAATTCTATAGCATCATATTGATGTCTCTTTCTGAGCCTTCAGCAGTAAGGAAAAAAATTGGTAAAAATCTCCACAGCTGCTCTCATGCAAGATAACTGTGCATTCCATAGAACACCCAAGAGCAAAAATGAAATCTAGAGAATTTTTAAACTGATGTAGATAGTACAAATTATGATTGAAGATTAAATTGTATATTTACCTACCACAACAGATTGAATTCCTGTGTAAGCTTTCTTCACTAAGATTGAAAGTATTTGAAATATCAATGGTATTATGTAATTATATAAGCAAATAAAAATTCACCTGCCTCTATTGAGGCTTCTGCCACCTATTCCTGACCAGTATCCATTAGCAAAATTCAAATATATGGGAGTAAACCTTTACATAAATTACCTCTTTTCAAAGACTGGAATTCTATTATTAGACTAGTTCCCTGTAATATTAATTCAAAATACTCTTTCACTGTTGAAATTCTAGGTCCAGCCAGATTCCATGTACATGTACCTTCATCACTAGAAATTCTATTGGACTGGTTTCCATATTCCAGGCAAGGCTTTCAAAGCTTGTATATATCCACGCATCTTTTCTGATATGCTTAAATACTTGTTCTGGAAGACTTGGGACTTCTGTGCCATTCTGGTACTTTGCAGAAATTGGGATCTCAGCTATTTGTATTATCCCACTTTTGAAATTTTAATAAATAAAGAAGTTATACTTTATTGATAAGCCTCAGGCTTTACGCGTATTCATAGATTATTTCTTGTTAAACACAAATTAACAAACCCTGGACCTTGGGAATTACCAAATAAATATGTGGAAATAAATACACAGGCTGTTCTCCGCACAATGAGCACAAATCCTTTCACAGAAAGTAATAGTAAGTGGTGGTTTGATTTTAAGAATTGAGAACTTGAATAATGTTCTTGCCCTTGCCTTCCTTTCCTCTGCCCTCCCCTCCCCTCTCCTCTTCTCCCTTGTATCAGCAGCTATGGCTGTCAGAGCTTACCAAATGAGCTATTGATTATAAAGGCAGAGATTCAATAACTGTTTTTAATAAATGTGAAATCAAAAACGTTTACATGATTCCTAAATTTTGACATTTGCCCTCAGGAAAGGTGTATCTTCTTCCAGTAGAGTTTTTCAAACTGGTATTTAATTTTCATTTTGTTGTCTGTTTAGAGCAATGTGCTCTCCAAATCTTTGGCATGCCTGGCTTTCATATGATAATCCAAACTGCCATATGTTTAAGAGATTTGTTTCTCACTTAACTACTTTAACTTGCTGAAATAATCAGCATGACTCAAAGCCAAATTCAATAGCTTGATGAAAAGAACACTCACGAAACAACTGTCCATCACTTTTTCATACTATGACAAAATGGTTTTCATTTTACTGCAGTAATTTTGAGCAGTTGTTGTGTGTTCACAGCATTCTGTTTCAAACTTCATTTTGAGAATAGAGCTGAGTTAATTTCAATGAAATATCCATTGTAATTATACATAAATTTCTCACTAATTCACGGGCATAATAAAAAACCTGAAGTTGCTATGGACCAAAATACTAATTTAGTATTTCAAATTACATATACAAACAAATTAGAAATAGAATACTACCTGTCCCAAATCACAATGTTATGGAACTTATATTTGTGTCATAAATGCAAACCTGGTGTCAAAATGTTTTGCTGAAGAAAAAACCTAACCAGGAGGTGCTCACCAAAGCAAACAAAGCTTTCTTATGTTTCTGCTTGAGTATTGGTTCTAATGTAAGCAGTGAAAAGATGGATTATCTGTTGGACATGATTTACATAAGCTAAGGCAGACATTTATGGCATTCGTTAGGAAAACTTATGTTTTAGGCTTTGCATGCATGACACAAAAGTTACTCAATCAGTACAATAACTGCAGTAAACCATAAATGAGCTTCACTTGCTGATACATCTTAACAAAATAAAAACTTACGATTTTCTCTAAGAGATAACTTCCTTTCTTATCCTGTTCCCACACAAATTGTGAGAAGGTAAGGCAATAAAGACAACTAGTAAATATATATGTATTAATCCTATAATTGTACATAAATGCTTTAATTAAAATTGTCAATATTGTAAAGTCTAAATATTTCTAATCAGCTGTGCATATAAACTCTATTTAGTGTTTTCTACCCATCTGTCTGGGAGTAAAACTACATTGTTTATTTATTAGCTTCACAAAAGACTGTGCTATGTCATATCTTTCTTTTTATCACATTTTATCAATATCTTCATTTGTAAATTAATATTTCTTCTTGTAGAAGAAAATATGGTGATCTCAGCTAACTATCTTTTCACAAAATTACATATATTATAGATTCTATATTAAGACCAACATAGAAATGCTGGAAAATTCTCAAGAGAGAAATCAATAACTAAGAACTGTGTAAAATTTCTGATAAAAATAAACTAAAAGATATATTTTATAGAATCTATAACTTAACTACAAAAGAATGTTTTTAAAATATTTTTTCTCTAGGAATTGGATACATCAGTATCTGAATTGTGTTTTATACTAATTTCAGTGATGAGGCTTGACTTTCTTTTTATGGATATATTTTAGCAAGGAGGTAAGTTTACTTCCTTGTATGTTAGTATCCTTGTAGATTTCAAGTAGGCATAAAAAATGGCATCAGCTAAATTATTTTATATTGTTGCTATCTTTTATTATTTTTATAATGTCAGAAACCAGGTAGATCTGGTTATATAACATATGTGCAAATAGCATTTTATATACAGCTATGTAGCATGTGCTTTGCTTTGCTTATTTTGGTGCACTTTCAAAATGGAATACTGGAGCCCACAAGAAGAGCACAGGGAACTAATTAATACAAGACTAGATCACAGTCAATTTATTGAGTAAGACTGATCAAACCATAATTACTTTTAAATGGTAGGTGCTATCAAGAGTTACAGTCACATAAGACTTCAAGGAAAGGAGGTACGGGTAAAATGTGACAGGTCCTAATATTAACATCAAAGGTTGCCATGTCTTAGAAGTAACATGAATATTACTTAAGAAAATTATAATACCTTTGCAGGAAAGGCAATATAATTATCTCACATTTTCCTAGCTCAGTTTTTTTTCATACCTTCCACTAAAGCTGCCAGTGTTGAGCACTTTGGCAGACCTTGAACTGTTCAAGCAACCGTGCAGCCCTGTGACACGGTGCCGACATTGCTAGCAGCAGGTCACAGGGCTCATAGCTTTGTTTTACTTGGTTTAGCTGTAATAATAATTCCTCTAATTGACCAGTTGTCCGTATTTAATTTGTTTTAATTCAGCTTATCTTTGTATGATACAACTAGAATTTTACACAACAGTAACAAGCAGATCTTCCAGGTAGAATGGAATATTCCCACCTTTGCTTTTCCACTGGCAATAAATCATAACCATTTGACTGTGGAAACATTCCCTCACTCAAGTAGACCCCAATGTTTTTGCAGGGATCATGTGTTGTATACTTATTAATACCTTTATCTTTATTAGTAAGGATATAACTTCCAGTAAAACCAGAGTTTGGCCCTTGAACATCTTTCTGAATCTTAATCCAGAAGGAGAAAGACATTGTTTAAGTGTGACCCCCTTGCTGTGGAGCACACGGGTGAGTCTGGTGTTCCAAAAGTCAGGCAGTTCCCAGGAATGTTCAGTGACTCAGAAGGAGGGTACTGGTAGATGGTACATGTGGGCCTGAGAGATTTTAGCCTGCTAGCAGCTGCGAACTTTTTTCCCATGGAAAATTTTCTGAAGAAAGTTTTTTCTCAAAACAATCTTGGTAAACAACTATCTTTTCTCAAAACAATCTTTGTCCAGCTGGTATTTGCTGTTTCTCTAGTTTAACCAATGACATTAAAGAAGAGTTGTTCCTATTCACCAATCATGTTAAGTCTGTATCAGAACACATTATAAAAAGTAGTAAGAATTTAGAGAACAAAGCCTTCTTTTTCTATACTCTTTGCCTTCTGAAATATTTGGAGTCCTTCATGTACTACAGCGACAGGTACACTCAGCAGGATGCTGCCTAATGCCAGGTGAGGAGCTTGCTCTTTCCAACTGATTGCAATGTGCAGCTGCCCACTCAGACTTGGTACTAAAAACTAACCTGTAATCATTTCTCATCTATATTCAATCAACAAAATTTCAGTTAATTTGAGTAATTTCCTAAACATTTACTTTTTCTTTTCATCCAGATAATTTTGATTCATTGGAAGAATGTTGTGCTTATGGCCTTGGTTATGCTGACAAATGTGGGATAAGCAAAGTGAAGGACAACCAGGAATTCAACACATGACTCCAAACACAGACAATCTAGTAGCAATTGCTCCCTTTTGCCTAAAAGCAGACTCATTTTTTGAAAAACACATGATATGTTTATAAGTACATTGGCTTAAAGGACTTCAAGTAAGACAGAAAAAGATTAATTTGAGAATCTTCATGGGGTTTTGGAGAGAGTTAGATTCTTGGAAGAATCTTAGCTGAGCTGATTCAAGTTTCATTCTGTTGATGCTGAAGTACCACTCAGCAAGTTCAGAGAATTTCCCAGGAAAACTTAATGCATGAATCCACTCCAGATCTAAGTGCCTGTGTCTTTACTGACAGCAGGTCAAAGAGCCTTTTGGAGTTCTAGTTCCATAATCCACCTGCAGCTTTACATATATTAATGCTTTAAAAACATTGCCTTGATTTCCTGTAAATAAAACAAAGTCAGTCAACAGGAGAAGAAGATACATGGAAAGTCAGAATTAATTGGATATGTGGTACATTTGTTACATGCATTTCTCCCCATTTATTTATTAATTTCCATTCTTCCACAGATAAAAATTAATCCAATGTAGATTTATTCCACTGTTATATAAGATAAAGTCCAATCCCTTTTCCTGAGAAATCATGATCACAGAAATAAAGATTATTGAAAAACCAGGTTTAGTTTTCTAAGCTGTGTATGAGATTGGACTTTGAAAAAATATATAATAAAGAAAACAGTAAAGATATGGCTGAAATAGGAGAAGAGATTGTAAATCCTGACTAGATTAACTCCATGGAGCTCAGGCTATATTAAAATTCCCTAGACTAAGTTGTGCCAAGATATCTCCCTGGAATTTTGGGAACATCATAACTGGAAAAGGGAGTGCAGGAACCAGGGAAGCAGTGGACATCTGGTGAGTAACACTACCCACCCATTACTCACCATTATCTGGCCCATGGCTCAAGTTTGTTTTCTGCATACAGTGAAAACACTGACAACCATTTTCTCTCTTTTAAAAAAGACAAAAAAAATTCCTTTAGAGTAATTTATTTTATTAAAGCAGAGTTCATTTCTATATATTTATCTTTGATATTTAAATTACTTCTTCTATTTGATTCACCTTTCCTTTCATCTACACCTCAACTTAGCAAAATTGTTCTATCTGGATTTACCTGGAGACTAACATTGCAACTAAGACATCATCTTGAGGTGCTTGATTTTTTTCTTTAGCTAGCATCTTGCTTACCATAAAGAATAAAGAAATGAGCATTTCCTTTAGCTCATCCCCAAGTTCCTGGATATGCTAAAAGTCATGCTCCAAACCTGACTTCCTTTCAGTATGGTATCTTGTATCTAATATCAGTCTAACGTCTAATATCTAATGTCTCATATTAAGAAAAGTACTACCAGAGTTTTGGACTGGTTAATTTTTTTGGGACACTGATGCTTAGAGTAGTGTCTTTGACCAAAGTCTATGATGTTAGTTTTTGATGTTCTTGTATCTCTAATTTTAGTGGCATAAAATTATAGTGCAACTTTTAAGGAGGAAGGCACCAATGGAATCATGTGTGCTTTACAGGGTACAAAACCACCTTGACCAGTTATTTTTTTTATTTTTTAATATGGTTGGTTGTTTCATTTTCTTCCAACATCTTTCTCACATCAAATCATACAGAATTGCTGTACTAAAGAATATATTTAATAGAATAGTAAAGATACATTCATCCAAATCTGCCAGCTAGAACCTCATTGCCAGGTCCCAATAGCAGATTTTGTCCCATTCTTTTTATGTAGAAGACTGAGTTTTAGGCAGTATTTTGAATGGCATTATTTTGGCACTTGCCACAAGAATACGGCAGTAACACAATCTGGATTGTCAGTATAGTTAAGTGTAAATATAACCTTGAAAATATTGCTTCTATGTATGTAATACAAGAATTTCCTGTCTTTGAATCAAGCAAATGTGCCAATATCACAGGAGTTGCTGAGAAGACATTTTAGCTATTTCATATTAAATAGCATTGACGTAACTTCTGCCTTGGACACAGATGTACCTCTGCATCCAGTTAATTGGTATTAATTACACGTTACATTGACAGATTTTGTTTTTACTTGAGAATGTAGATGTGATATTTTCCCTCCTTCTGCTACACCCCAAAATCATAATCTGAATTCTTAGATGCAATGAATGACTGATGCTCATTGTCTACCACCCAACACATTGCGTAGATGCACATTTTACAGCAAAGGCCATTATTTCATTGCAGCGACTGAGATATTTTTAGGCATAATTGCTTTGTTACAAAGAGTTCTTGTATCTGTGGAGAGTTTTTGCACTTTATTCCATCCTAATTTTCTAATTCTGCTTGTTACTTTTTTATGGCTGTCCTGAGTTGTAGTACAAGATATGCACAAAGTATTCTATCACCATCTTCATGAACTGTTGAAACCAATTGCTGAAGCAGTCTTCTTCCAGGTTCCCCTTCCCTCTTCTGTTAAGGTGTCTTCTGTTAAGGTGTCTTCTGTTAATGGGTCTTTTGTTAATGGGTCTTCTGTTAATGGGTCTTTTGTTAATAGCCTGCTGCATGACTCATAGATATCATAGTTATCTCACTTTAATGGGCCATTAAAGACCCCCTGTATGACTCATTATCCCATTGTGAGATGCTCCGCCCAGGGTGAGGAGCCAAGCATTCTCACCTGGATATAATCTGAGACTTGGGACAATATGGGGGACCTTACCCACTGGATGCTGAGAGGATCAGAGCTACCAGACCTTTCTACGGGATCACTGCTTCCATCATCCCACTCAGGTTGTATTCTGACTCTGTCAGTGGTCTATTGTATTACTACATTTATTTTATTTTACCCTTTTATTTTCTTCTTCCTATTAAATTGTATTTCTGACTTGAAGCCTCTCACTCATTTTGCTTTCAAACCACAACAATGGCCTTTAACTTTGAACTGGTCTTTGCGGAGTCCAAAGTGCAGTTTCTCTAATACAATTTGGAGTAGGAGTGCCTGGTAAGTGATTGACTGACAAAAACCCCCAAAAACAAAAGAGAGCACTCAAATGTCTGAAAGGGTGCAGCCTCTCCACAAACATATATTTTACTGTTTACCCATCTGATAAAAAGGTAAACAGGAAAATATATGTAATATATAACACATATTTTACTGTTCACCTTTTTATCAGATGGGTAGCAAAAAAAAAATAAATAACCCCCCTAAAGAAGTAGAAAGAAAGAAAATGTAAAGCTCTGAGTCCGATGAAATATGATAAAATGGTTTTAATCAAGGACATGGACTGATTGGTGGTTGAACAACTACAAGAGGTAGATAAATTCCTGTGTGGCATTCTCAGCTTTGTAAATTGGAACAAATTTTACCTACCAGGCCCCAAAGGTGTCCTGAATGTCTTGATGAAAAATACAGTTCGCAGAAGAAAATTTAAAGGGCAGGTCTTTAAAATAAATCCCTGAATTCATCTCTAGTGTTTTCATTACAAATACATTAACTGTTTAGTTTATTAAAAAATAAAAAAAATAAACATTAAAAAAATGAAAAGACGACTTTGTAAGCTTTGCACAAAAATGCTTGGTTTGTCCCATGCACAATTTTTATCCGCAGAGATAAATGTACTTTAGGGCTGAATAAATAAGGAAGAGCTGTTTTAAATAGATAACATTATAGGTTTGAATGCTGCAAAGTAATTAAAGGATATAATACCCCTTTATAAAAGATCAATGTGCGCTTGAGAGCAGGGCAGGATCTATTTCTGAAATGATATAGCACATACTGATTTCTATCACATTTTCAGTATTGATCTGATGTGAACCTTGTTGATTTGACTTCTCAGCTTGTTTGCCAAGGTTTTAAGACTGCCTCTGCCTCCAGAGTGAAATTAAAGTCAAGGCTGTTTGCATATCTACATAAACTGCTGTTAGCAGGTCTCAGGCAGAGACTCTTCAGTAAACAAGCTGTGTATTCCTTTGAAATGATCAGTTCCAGCTCTGTTTTGACAATTTGTTAGAAACTGATTTTCATGAGAAATTCTTTGATGAGAATAGTGAGTGCAAGAAGCACAAAGCTATAGCCTATTGCTTTTTTTTACATGTTTGTTCTTTTATGCATGAAGAAGCTCTTTACAGTATTCTGACCAGAAAAATGCTGGTGGGGAAATTTTTGCAACGATTCTTAATTGGTTTTAACTTGATGCAGCTCATATCAGCAATTACTTGAATAAAGATGAATAAATTAAGGGAATGACAAGAATCATTGCAGCATTGCTTAGTAACAAGACAGCCAACAGAATGGGATAATCTCATTTTTCTTCGTCTATTAAAATTGGAAACTCCAGAAAGACAACTATGGACTTTTATTTACACATGGGTTTTAGATATCTTTCTCATTTCACCCCATGAAATATGAGAAGAACAAGTCCTTTGGACAGTGGCTTTTGGCACTTACAGTCATTAGCAGAGTTAGAGGTTGGACCCCAAACACTACAATTCTCAAAACTACTTCCAAGCTTCCACACAACATTTCAAGCCCACAGATTTGGGTGGCAGGAGTTAACTTTTATTCTAGCACCAGGGAAACTTTAAAGATTTCTTTTGAGGTCTGACTAGGAAAGATTGATCATTCTAAATAATGTGCATAAAACATATTGGGATTTATAAGACAGAAATTGTGTCACTTATTTGGCTAAGTTTCTGTATGCAAATTTGTTATATGAAAGGAGAATATAAAAGAACATATTTCTCTATTCTTCTCATGTACCTGGCATTTCAAAGGTTATATGGCAATTTGAAAGACCTGGGTTTAAGTACAACTTTTGTTTTTGCAATCTTCTGATCATCATTACCATGAGCTTAAGCTGTTTTGAAATGTCATCCACCATTCTTCTAAAGGGCTCTGGATCCATTGGGTCAAACTCACTTGCCTGAGTGCTGATTGTAGTTGTAGATTTGAAATAATAAACTGGAAAATGTATTCACACCCCTCTCAGAGGAAATGAGGCGTGCGTGGGAGGCGAGATGGATTGGGACACTCTCACGGGTATGGTGAATTTCTCCTCTTTGACACAAGACAGAATCTTCATAACAAGTGGCTGGAAGTGAGAGTGCTCCTCCCCAAGAAGTGCCTTCAGCCTGCTGGTTAGGACACTCGTGTGGGAGGGTGAGATGTGGGGTTTGGTGCCTGGGATTTTCACATCCCATAGGAGGTCTCTGACGCTCCAGTACAAAATGACAAGATCACAGGCACAGACCCTCCTCCAGCTATCTCCTATAAAGAGCAGTGACTCATTTTTTCATTTAGATGTTATACACCAAGAAGGCCTGGTGAACAGAAGTACATCTCAGAAGAACAGAGCTCATAATTTTCACAACTACTGCTTTTCTGAGTTTTTCTGTAGGCTGCTTTAGGTAGTTTCCCACTGAATAAATTGTTATATAATTTTGGGCTGTATTCTGAACTGCCTAATTTTCTTTAGACTGAGTAGAAGCCCAAGGTAATTTTGTTACTGAGTGTGGATTCCGTTTGCAGGATCAGAGACTCAAGCCTTCTCTACCTGAGGCTGTAACTCTTACATATTTTTAAAATTTCTGTATTTATTTTTCCACGCAGGAGCAATGAAAGTTCTTGATTTTGGGATAAAACCCAAACCAAAAATTTTTAAACGGAAAACATCTTGTTTTTTCTACAAAGATCACTCACTTCTTTGATGGCATAGAACCAGCAGTTGTATTTTACAGATTACCTGAGACTGTCTTGTTATATTTCCATAAATTCTGCTTTTTGGTCAGTATCAAATTGGCAAAAGAACTCTTCCATCTAGAAAAAAAAAAGAAAAAAAAAAAAAAGAAAGCTGTTTCAAAGAGGGTAATGTTTGTTTGCTTTGTAAGTCTCTGCATTAAACTTGCATTTGCCTTGACCTCCAGGTATATCTGCTTTTAGCTTGATTGTATTGATTTGCTTATTCTAATGGTAAGATAAAACTTTCCATGAAAGATTAGCTTCTTAGTTTAGGTAAATCAAAGTAATTAAATTGATTTTAGTGTTATGATGATCTGCACAAACTGAGAATCCAGCCCAAAGATGAGCATTTTATTACCTGGAACCTTTTAATCTTTAATCAAAAAATAATTATTTATATTTTGTCTAGATTACTAATTAGGCAAAACAGCTGAAGCTGACAACCAGTGATGGCAGTGCTGTGTAATCACCATATACTACAGACAGAAAAACAAAAGATTTGTAATTTATCCCCATGACTCCTTGAATCTTAAATATAAAATATTAAATGCTTAAATGTTGCAGTCTCTACAGTAGCTTAACATTCAATGAGCATTTACTCTGTTAAATCATTTAAGTGGCTTGAGGAGGTCAATGAAAACACAGAAGAGCCTCAAGCTTCCTAAATAGAAGCTGAAGGATGACTTTCAAAAGCTAAAAATTGCAAAATCTTAGATTTTGAGAGAGCACTGTAATGATCCTTTACCTGAGCTATTTCACAATAAATAAGAAAAATAGTATTATCATCCTGTTTTCCCAGTTTTGATTTATTTATTAACAAAAAAATCAGGAAATGGTGAGGGTTTTTTGTTTTTTTTTCTGGGTAGTAAATTAAATAAGATACACAGCATAAAATGTAACACATTATTAAAATAAAAATTCCCATCCTGCTTATATAGGTCCATAATCAAGAATGATGTGACCACCATCCTATTTTAGAAAGCTAATTGAGGAGGTTTTTTTTGACTTCTGCTCAGTTTGAGAGACAGGGACTTGGAGTCAGCCTCTCTGCTGGAATCTCAGCTGTACTGCTACTCTGAATTTTCCTTGGAAAAATGTGGATCTCTGCCTTAACTACACTTTTACAGTAAATTTATTCAAATGATCTCCCTGTTCTTCAGTAAACTTGAAGGTGCAAATTCATAAGGATAATGAAGGAATAAAAATGTTGCAGTGATTTCTCATAGAAACCAAATATAAGTTGCTGCCATGCCTACCAGCAAATGCGTGTATATGAGGTTACATACAGCTTACTTGTGAACTTCTTGCTACAAGCCAGTGCAAAGACCAGACAGACCCAAACAATGGTAAATAGCAATGATTTTACTCCTTTAAGAAATATTCTAATTCTTGGTACCTTTGGCTTCCAGGCTAAAAATGTCTTTTCATCATATTTATATGCAATCTAAAATATTCATACACAGATGTCTGGACATAACAGTATTTCTTTTTTTAATCATGTTTTCACTTATTTAATGTATGGTTATAGAATGACCATCACCTATGTACCACAAAAATGAAATAACTTTAATAATTTCTTAGATGGTGAAGAAAACATCTGTCAAGAAATAACAAGAAACCAGAATTTGTCTAAAGAGTTTTTTTGACTGTGCATTTACTTTGGTGTTAGTCAAGATCTAATGATAAGATGATAGGTTTTAAGGTTATGATTAAATATTCTGTTGTAAAAATACAGAAAAAAAATGTTTTCTGATTTTCTGCAAAATGATTTTGGAGTCTCCCTGTTTACATATATTTCATTAAAGTCCGCTGGAAAACTGATATATCTATAGTTTTATTTGATTGGGGTCTCCCAACTTTCCTGCATATTTTAACTAGATCAACTTGGTTTCTCACTAATATTCTTTCCTTAGGTGAAGTTCCCTCATTCTGTAAACCTTATTAATGCTGCAGGCAGAAACCAAGCAGGCTTCTCACCTGTAACTATTATAAAAATACTTAAGCAAACATTTGCCATTTCAGGGTCAGTTTGCATTCTGGATGAATGCTCATATCTGCTTTTTTTTATACTTGCTTTTTTACCTGATTTACCCAGGCTGCCAATTACTACCTGCTTGGGATCCAAACTCACATCTCATATCTCACCATTTGTGTGGATGTTGTATGTCATCACTTCACTCCAATAAACATCTGAGATCTCAGCTTCTCTCAATTCCCAGCAACTGTGTAAACAAAAAATGCAAAGGATAATCTTGAAAGGAAGAAAAAAAATAAAGAGGTGAAATAAACCCTTTCACCTGTGAAACCTCAGTCTGTGCTGGTAGAAAGAAATAGGTTTAGCTTGGCTCGTATTCATTTCTTAACTTACATCCCAAAATTGTCATGCATAATTTGATCCAAATGGATTGCCTTGGTTTCAGGAGGGGAAACAGTTCAAGTAACAGAAAAGAGTGAATCACCTGTAAGTTATTGAGAAGTCAGACTGCCACTTGGGTCAAGGTTAGGGTAATTAGCTGGTCAGCCTGAACTGCAATTTGCCTGAGGAGAAACAAATTAATTTGGTTTCCACATTTTCAGCATGACCCTTGTTGCATTCTTCCTGGATCCAACGACCTCTTCTTTATGCATGACTGAAAAATATCTTTCCTGCTGCTAAAATACTAATATTTCTTTCAAAGACAGTAGTGGTTATCAGCAGTCATGAACGTTTCTAATTTCTTGCCAGTCTGCCTCAGTTTTTACACTTTTTATCATTGACATTGCAGACTAAGTCAGCTGTAACTAGATTATGCATGCCTTGTATTTTTCAGTTCCCCATAATTTTCTCAGTACATACAGAAATCTGAGTTATTTGCTGCAGCACATTGCCCGAGCTTCTGTAAAGCAAGCACATTTATTTGTGATTCTTGTCTCTTTCTCAACTCTTTTTCATATTGTATTTTTAAAACTTAGATTTTTTTGTAGCTATATACATGTGTAAAAATGTCCTATTTAGGAACAGAGTTGCTTCTGATAAAGACAACATAATCTTTCAGCTGATCTCATTATTTCACTTTAGGCAGTGTCTAGAATGATCGCACCAAAGGATTATGTTCAGTCTAAACAGTCAGTTCTACTTGGTGCACTAGACTACCAGGAAAGTACAAATTAAGATTGTTTCTGTATGTGATTCTTTAGTCAGAATCTTCTTTGCATATACACACGGGCATGTGTGTATACACAACCTTTAAAGTGTGAGGAAGCAGTAAAAAAGAAGATTAAGATTGTACCTTCTCTGGTCTGGAGCTTGGCACAGATCATTTCCAGACATTTTTCCCAACCCAAATTATTCTGAAATTTTCACACAGTAATGGATTCTGCTGAGAGTTTCTGACAACAATTTCTCTGCTAACCTATGAATATCCCTATTTGATAGATCTTCATGCATTAGATATGGTAAAAGGACTTCTCAAGTATTTAAGGGTAGTATTCCTATTAATAGAATAAAGATATTCTGCTATGTTTTGTGAGAACTCATATGCAAAGACAGTCTAAACTAATTCTAAGGGTCTGTTTGTGAAACTGGAGACTTTGGCTCACATGGCATTTCTGCCAAAGGAGTGCAACTGTGGTATTAAATAATAAATAGGTAATTTACAGCAATGTGTGGGACTGGCTGTCACTGCCCAGAGATGGACTGTGGAGAACAAAAGCTTGAATAAAGTTATCAGAATCATGTCTATCTAAACTAGATTAGCACAGAACTTGGGTGATACAGCTTTTTGCCTACATTTAAATGGGCAAAATAGAATTGACATTCATCAAAGGAAAAGAATTTCTTAGGCCATGCTGAGCAAGACTGGTAGTCTATTAGAGGAATTAAAGCAGTTTGAAAAACCCATCATCCAGCAAGTGCTGTTTTCCCCTATGAAGAACCACACCGGTGCATCATTTCTAACACCTTGACTCCCAGCCCTTACACAATCACACAGGGTCCAGGAAAATATCCATAATCCACTTGCAGGATTTACTTTGCTTTAAAAAAAAGTAAATCCACAAAATAAATCTGTGCATGTGGGACAAATGGTCGATTTGGGAGGAAAAATTATTTAGACCTTCTGTAGAGAAAGATATCTGTTTCCCTATTAATCAGGCAGTACCCTCAAGTCAAGTCTAACCTTTCCAGATCATGCCCTGTGGTTACCACTGAACTGGCTTTTTATTTGCACAGTTCACTTCATTAGGATATGATACTATGAGCTACCTTGAACTTTTACAAAGCAAAGGGCTTGTATATCAGCAAATCTCTGTCATTTTCAGCCCAGGATAAATGTATCTTGTTTCTGTTTGTTTTCTTTTAGTAAACAATCTGTCCTTTTCCATTTCACATTTTCCTGCCAAAAAATATATCACAGTTGCTCAAATTAATGTTTAGGCAGAATTGCAGGGTGAATTCCTTTCTTTCCCCTTGGGGGGAAACTTGCAAACACATAAATACATATATGCACACATTATCAGCCTCAGCCTGAGGCTTAGAGGCAGCCAGTTTAAATAGCTTCAGGACAGATTTTTTGTAGAACATTCTTATGCTATATATATATATATATATATTTTCAGTGACATGATAAAACAATGTTTCTCTGACTCAATTTTGAATTTTTTAATCATTCACTAAGGGCCTGAAAAACTGTATAGCTTGTCTGGCTTTAAATACTTTAATGTTTCCACTGAATTTGGAGAAAGCAATTCTGAGTTTGAAAGAAAATCAGGGAAAGCTAGTATGCTTACATTGTAATTATCAAAGCAAATATAGTACACATTTAGGTTCCATGCCAGACCATTCAGAAACATCTCAGCTTATTGGCAAATTTGCATTAGGCTACATTTAGACCTCATCCACAAGCCATTCAATTTAAGATTCAGCACTTAGCTTTGGGATAGGATGTATGAGGACAACATGATCTTACTGATATTTATATGCCACACGAAGTACACCAGGCACTTCAGAGATCAGGATAAATAAGCAATTTTATTCCAAAGGAATCTGGTGCCACAGACAACCTGTCTGGTACAAAGATATCTTTTCTAAGCCTTCTGGTTCTGATGAAGAGTTTAGGCTTTTTCCCTCAGCTCACCACTATGCTGTGAGACAGAGCAATGTTTCCATGCCCAAATGGGAGGGCCACACCAATACAGAAACCGAATTATCAGCCAGGCTGCCTTGCCTCACAAGATCATGACTGACACCATTATCAGCCTAATCAGCCTGCTCTAGGTGATTCTACTTAAGCAGGAGAGTGAGACTAGATGACCTCCAGAGGTGCTTTCCAGCCTTGGGTAGTACTTGTGTCCTGCGTGGCATGTATTTGTCATGCAGATTTGGTCAATATTTTAATTAAGGAAATGGATGAAGTAATATCAAATGAGTACCAGGAAACTGTGCAGGACGCCAAACTCAAAAGAAATACAGGGGAAGTGAAAGGTGGGATTAGACTACAGCATGATCTTGAAAAACTGGAGAAATAAGCTATCAACAAGATAAATTTAAATGGATAATGTGCTACACTTTTTTTTTTTTTTTTTAAGTTAAAAAACAGTAAGACCAAATTTAAAATTGGCAAATTACTAGCAAATAACTGACTTGAGAGCAGCCCTGCAGGAGAGTGATAGGCATATAGTAGGCATTGAGCTAGGTGTGAAAAAAATGGTATTTTTAATTATTAGTATGAATCTCACTGAAAAACAGAAAGCAGTTGGAGTTTTCTATTTAACATTAGTACAGCTTAAGCCTAGTACTACCTGCTGTAAGTTGCTATTTATAAGCTGGATAAACATAAAATGGAGAGAAGCTGAAAGAAAAAACTTAATTATTTTCCTGTGAGTTTACACACTTTAAAATTTACCTTTCTTTATTGTTTTCTAAAAAAGAGTAAAAAATTAGTTTGAGAAAAAATATTTTCACCTATAACAAGGCCCTTTCATCTAAGGATGGATGATTTGCAAAGAATAGGTTTGGTTTTCGTTTAGTAACTGAAGACAGAGAAAACGGCATTTGCATTACAAATAACTAAAAATTCATTGATGACTTACAATTTTCAGTTCTTTCCCTCTAATTATGTTCACTTAAAGGAGTATCAATTCTATGACCTTAAATCTGAATAATGAAATATATGTTTAAATCCATCCATATGGATGGACAAAAACTGTGAAGCCTATTTTCAAAAGGTGAGTGTAAGAAACTTAAACACATCTATATTTTTACAGCACGCATTTGAACATTTACATATCTGCTGGAGGGTTCTGTTGATGAAAGATCTGTAAACTGTATGTAAATGCGTGTTTCTATAGCAGATTCCTCCCTTTATATTTTTAATCAAAATCTGTCCCAGTGTAGGATTTTTTAAAAATCTACTTAAAAAAAAAGGCTGAAATGTGTCAAACCAAAAAAAGGAAAAAAAAAGTGACTTATAAGGATAATGATTGCAATGGGTCAGAGTAGGTTCCTGTGACACTGATGGATACAGAAGCATTGCTGGAGATGTCAATACAAGGTAAATAACATCTGACAAGGAGACATTCTGCTGTAAACAAGAGATAAAATGGCCTTCCATTTTGTACCTGCTTGCTGTGGTTAACATCACCAGTACAGCACCACTGATTCCCTCAGATTAATTAATCTAGTGGGAAGACTCATAAAATACATTTGTTCAAAGTAACATCTGTTTTAGGTTACTTACTCTGTGCTCTGTTTAATTTCTCATAAATATCTTTTATTTTGCTTTTTGTGAGCATTTGCCTAAGTTTACTTAGATAATAAAGATGTCATGTTCTTATATTTGTTGAGTGAAGGCCTTTTCCAGAGGACAGCTCTCCAATTATCTGCACTGTGTACTCCATTTGTTTTATAAAAATGTATTCAGTGGAAATATGTTTCCTCAACATAAGAATCCTTTTCTGCTCTTGATATGGCTGAATAATGTTTGTGAATTGTTTATTTGATTCTTGTTTTCTCCTCACTAACTGATGAATACATTTGTTCACTAATGAAATGTGTTCATTATTTGACTACATTGCAGATGGTTGAATAATATTAAGAAAGATCTGCAATATTTTCTGCTTTTAACTTTTGATCATTGCTAACTCTCTTATCTCCCCTAATTTGACATCCTATTTTACCCATCAGCTGATCCACATTAATTTCTCTTCAATACGAATCACATAACCATAAAAAAAAAAAAAAAAAAAAGACACGAAATGCTTTCAAGATCACAGCAGGCTTTCACATTACAGCTCCCAGGGCTTGCTTTAGTATGTCTAAATGGTCCGTTAGGAACCACAAAACTCCTCCAAAAGTATACCCACTGCCATTCCTGCCTCAGGTTCACCAGGAACATCTTCTCCAGACCACAATACACACGGTACCTTGGCAAAGTTCCAGGAATGCTGGATCTTGTGATCCTCAGAGAGTCTGGTAATTTTTGGCTATGTACATATATGATGGGCCAGGAAAGAACCTGACTTTATTGCATGGAATCTTTTGAAGTATGTTTATATCTTTTAGAGTATTCCAGCTGTAGCCAGAGCTTGCTGGTGTTTATAACTCATGATGTCCAAACAGACCAAATATCTGGGTACGTAGCTAAAAGCTCTTTACCTGAAAAGTTTATATTTAAGAAAGCGACCGGTTTAATGGACCGTGTCCTGAAAAATCCAACTTCAGGTCCTGTGTTGACTTCTAAAGTATTTTCTAAACTGTGCAAAAGATCCTGGTGATTTGTGTCAGCTGTGTTTTGTCAGCGTTCAACTCTTGCCTAGAGACTTTGGTTCAATAGGTAGGACGTGCAAATGAGTTTTCTTTCTCACTTCAGAACTATTCTCACATTCTACTTCATCTCTCTTGCATTGTGTGCTCCCCCTTGTAATGTAGAAATAAAGCTTATGTCATTTTTGGCCATGAATTATTTGTATTTATAATTTTAGATCATATACTGACTGTTCTGTAAAATGCTATTGCTATTACGTGTTTATATTAAACTAGCACAATGGGACTTAAGCTTCAGTTGGGTTCTAGGCACTACAACAGAGATTGATAATAAATATTAATAATGAAACAAAAATGTATTTGTTAGAAGATGGGGAAGTTGTAGGTTTGGAGCATATTGTAATCATCATGACAGAATGTTATATCTTACGTACTATTCAACTTCAGCAGAATAGGTAAAACTATGCTTATAAAAGTGAAGCAGTATAAAATAATAATTTAACCTCAGTCAGTGAGATACTCTTTTAAGTTCATGTTTTATCTGACTTCTGAAATTCAGTCTGAGTATTTTTAACAGCATACCCTGACCTATTCTGTCTTCCAAGAAAGAAAGGAATATTTTAGTCAAACTTTAATTCCTTTACTTTGAAACAATAATAAAGCAGATTTAAACTGATGTCCTCTGGAAGCTGGGAGATTATTGCACTGTGATCCCCTTGTTCTAGCTGTCTTATTTGTATAGACTAAGCTGTAACCAGAAAGCACACTATATTTTATGTAGAAATTTCAGTTTTCAACTTCGCTACGAGAGTGACACGAGAAAGACACAAGTCAATGCACATTCATGTTATACTAAATACTAAGTATACATGACCTAGACATGCAGTAGATTGTATGAACTGCTGTTTCTGTCCTACAGGTTCTCTCTCTGAAAAGGATGACTACTGGAGCATTGTAAAGTAAAATTTGTGCCATAGACTTTTACATTTCAATAAATGTACATAAATAATATTCATACATTTTCAATAGGCTCACAGATGTCCTTTGAAGGAAATAGGTCAGATTACAAAATAAACTCTGTAGCTTCTTCTTTATTAAGAACTGTCTCAGAAGACTGCCTTTCTGAGCTCAAATTTTTCTCTTTCATGTTCAAATCATTCAAACTTGCACCTTTTTTTTTTTTTTTGTTAGTTCTCTAATGAAATTTTGGCAAAAAAATTTACAGCTCAGTGAAATCGTGACCCTGTGGGCCATCCTCACTACTCTCCAGTGAAAAAGGAATTCCTGATGTCCAAGCATAGGGATAAAACAGTAACATAATAATATCTGTCTATCTTTTCCCTCTAAAATATTATACCTATTCCACTCTAAATAGGGTATTCTTATTAATATCCTGTAATGTTCATGATCTTATCCAATATCCTGTATTGTTCATGTCTTGATTTGGTTTCATTTTAGGAATATTTGAGCATTGTATTGATCACAATACTTGAATAAGAGGAGAGATAAACCTTCCTTTCAAAATTCCTGTCTCCAGTTTACCAGTGAGAGGGGCATGAAAGTTTGTTTTATTGTTTTCTCTCTAATATTTAAACTGGACTTCTCCCATTTTTCTTCTTATTAATGCACATTGCCTTTCATTGATGGAGTATAGATTTTATATTATAAACTTAGAAGTCAGTCCAATTGCCTTTGCTAAGGGGTCAAGAAAGATTTCTTCACTCTCAGGTAAAAACAGCATGATGGATTTGCTTAGCTTCCTCAAAGTCAAGACAAAAAAGGGTATACACTTCTTGGAGAGAATTCAGGAATTTCTATTAGTCATCTGTAAGAATATTGCGCCCAGTGTAGATAAAGATCAAATAACCAATTTTACTAAGTAAGGAAATCCTGGAATTTCATCAGTGGACCTTGAAAAAAGAATAGAGACGAATCAGTCTTCACAAACTAATATCTTCATTTGAGTTTCTTTCACCCAGTGCACAGCTGTGTAAGATTCTAGGATAAGGAAGACTAATTAGAATAGCTTTTGGAGCAGCTTGAAGAAAATGCTATCTCTATAATGTATTATACAATGTAAGTCTTGCAAGTTGACCATTTTAAGGACTGGAAAATTAAGTCAATACACTGAATCCTGCTTTTTAAATTGTTCCTGGTATTTCAATTACCTGTATATTCAATTACTTATTGAATTTTCTTTTGATCAATCAACTTTGACTAGGGTGTATCTGCCACCATTGTACCGGCTCTAAGCATTTTTAGTCTATACTGGTGGGGTGCATGTTTGCTTTTTTTAAAGGGTCCTCAGTTTCAAAAGGATTCAATGTAACTGTTGTAGTGTTTCAGAGAAACTGCAAGAAAAATTGTCAGACTTGGATTCTGAAATCTTTTGAATCAGCAAAGTGAAATGGAAATCAAGGCCAGTAGCTCAGCCAGTAGAGGGAACTCTTACACAGTAAAAAGTCAGGCAGGAATATAAGGTAGTAAGTACCTTAGACATGTGAATATGCATGAACGTGTACATTGCAAAAATCCAGCAGTAGTTTTTGGCCTCTTTGTACATAGCACATTGAGTTTTGTATTTTTATCCAACTGAAATTTCTTGCAGTGAAAGTATAACTATGCTAAATACAAGACCGGAATATTTCAAAAGTAATTTTGCAAAACTTAATGAATGTTTGGGGGGAATATGGAACACGTATTCTGATTACTGTCTTTATTAAATCCTGTATTTTGTCTTTGAGAGTGGCAAAACAACTTTATCATTTCCTGATAGAGAAATTTCTTCAGTTAGAGAATTTTTTCACTGAATACAATTGTTTCCCTTAGAAACTTTCCATGCTGTAACTGTGTGACTTAATTCAAGTGTTTTGCTCCCTATGCATGAAACAAATATTGCTGACTAAAGCAACTATCCTCATATTGGCCTCATGGGCTGGATTTACAGCAGTGTTTAGCATCTCCCTCACAAAAAGAGACATCTAGATTTCTGTAAGTGGGTTTAGGTATTAGGTATTTCAAAAAATACTTCCAACAAACACTAAATATTTGTCCCCATGTCCCTGCTGTGTCTAGATCCACAGTTTGATCACAGCTATCAACTCTATTTATAACTCCAACAATTCATTTTCTGAGCCTTTGCTAATCAACTGAGTGATGACTGTTTTTCTTTGTCTAATCAACCCAGATACTGCTTCAGGACTCATTCATTGAGAGTCTGCAAGAACACTTAGTTTTCATTGAATAAAATACCTTTTTCTGTTTCTATTTGATATTGATGTCAGCCTTTTATGAAAGGCAGCTAGTAATGGATGAGCCCTTACGATCAGGCATATTCCCATCTGTATTCCTGCAACCCACTCCTGTCTGGCAAACCAAATGCAGTGTTTACTTTTTCTTTCTCACAGCACTTCATAAGATTTCTTGCTGTTATGAGCATTGCATCATAGCTGACCTCAAGAAGATTATTCTCATTCTTTTCGTGGCCCTAACCAAGTATTTGTGTTAAGTTTTACCTCTCGTATTTCCTTTCTCCCTAGTTTTGGAAAGTTCTGTGCATTTTGTGAGTGGTAGTCATGACTTTTTTGCTGATGATTATGAATGTATGTCAAAGTGTTTTTGAGTCTTTTGTGGTGTCTTTCTTCCATCTATGGCAGCAGAACAAGAGTGGAACACAGTAAACTGGATTATATTTTCTCAATGCCGTAAATTCAGGGTAACATCTCTAAGGACATATATTCATCCAGTGTTCAGTGAGCATATATTTTTTCTTAGCATTTCCTAATTTCCTAAAGAAAGGCAGTATATTCCCATACCAGGGGGTTGTGATGGATGTTTTGACATGTAAATAAGTGATTTTTTTTAATCCCGCTCATGTCACTCAATCACTAAGGCTGCTAATTATCTTTTTCAATGTTTCCATGGAGTTCAAAAAGCTCTTTTCATCAAAGGAAGCTGAAAACCCAGTATTTAGGTCTGTCCTTACTCACAATGCATTTTGTGATTTTAGAAGCTATTCTGTATGGAACCCTCCCTGTTTCTCATTTTCGCACCTGGAACATTTTGTTACATATTCCCCAACTTTATTTGTTAACACCTCAGACTTTTTGGTCCCATAGAGGCCAAGGTACCATGAATGACTTTGGATCTGCTGCTCGTAATATCAACAGAAACATCCCAACCCAGGCAGAATTGTGACCCCATCTGCTCAGTGCTGCATCCACACTAGTCACCTCTCCCAAACAGGTAGTGCCCGTTAGCCTACTCAAAGTTGCTCTGTAATTTCCGAACTCGAGCTAGGCATCATTTAGGATTACCATACGGACATGCCAGAACTGATATCTGCTAGTCCAGACACCTATGTTGACACATACATCATTCTATTGTCAGTGAAAAGTACCTTTAAACCAAAACTTGAATAAATTGTAGCAGACATCATCACATGAAATTCTGCATTGAGGAAGAGAGTGGCTAAAAAATGGCTGAATGTAATGTTTGTCCATTAATGATGAAGATCCACTCTTTTCACTTATATATAAAGAGCCAAAAAACAAATATCACTGAAGGCAGTTTGGCAAAGTAAGTTCTATCCTTCATGTGACAGGGTTCTTTGTGGTCCTCACAGTGAATCTTTGGAAGCTGGTTAAAGGGAAATGAAAGGAAAATTATATCAAAAGTAGCACAGTGGGAAAGAGCCGGGAAATAATGGAAATCACACTGCATTCCCCCAGCAGCCCCCCTCCAGTGTATCAGATCAAAGTCTTTCTATTTTAGAACCAAAGCTTCTTTATATTAAATACCAAGAAAGTATGTTTAGATAACATTAAGAGACTGACTTAAACCATAAAAGTCAGGAAATTCAGAATTAAGGCTGACACTCAGTTCTTAAATCACAGAGCAGAGAAAGGCAGGGGTGGGGATAGGAAGGTGAACTCAGTCACAGAAGCATAAGGTGAGGAGGGAAAGTGAGACCGATCTCGAGATCTTTCTACCTGTGTCACTGCAAAACTAAAGATGGAGTTTTTAGGGGATTATTAATGGCCACTATGCCACTACTTTCCCCCCCCCTTTTTTTTTTCCTGACAGATTGGCCAAGTAAACAAATAAAATATATTTGGTCATTTCAGATCAGCTATGCTTTCTGTAGCTATCCTACCCAGCCAGGAAAAGAAAAGGTGGTATGATTAGTTTAATTTTGTTTTCTTTTTCTTCTGAGATTCATGCTGCTCCTGGCCCCACTGGAGTTAAATTATAACCACCCTGTTCTGAAAGCTAGCTTTATGCCTTTTTTTATTATTTAATTGAAACCCCTGTTATCCTTATAGATTTTCGTATGCAACTTCAATAGGATATGGTTTTTCCTCTTCTTGTTTTTTTAATAGATTGTTTTTTTAAAAGCTGAATATTTATACGCAGAATGTAACTAAAGTGATTCTTCTATATAGACACATACAGACTGTATAAACACAGTATGCATGGCTGGGATTATTCACAATAAACCAAAATAAAATAATATAAATGGTACAGTGTTTATTCTGTATGAGCAAAAAAAAAATATTTTACATCATCAAGAACAAAATCGATTTTAATTTTAAATATACATTAATGTGTGCTTGATAAGAAACACTTAACCTATGTGTAGGACTAAAAGTGACAATTCTGAAAATTTTGTTGTTTGAACTTATTTGCCTTGTGGTTTAGTTTCTATTCAAGAGTTTCAGATAATTACTCCTGGTGTGCTAGTGTTGTTTGCTGGGTGTCAGAAACCACAATTCCTCTTCTATTTATTAAAATTAAAAAGAATATAGATAGTAATAAATTTAAATATTAAAACACATAAGTGCTTTTTCAATATAAATATGCTTATTATATATAAACTTAAAAATAAAAAATAGCAATATATCTTCCTATTGGTTAAAATTACATTAAAAATACTGAAACATAAAATGAAAAAAAAATTGAAAACTACATATCTTATTTTTCCATTTAGTCTTCATAATCATAAAGAAGCATTAAATAAAATGTGATGGGACACACCATTCATTGCATTCTGTTTTGGTTTGCTGGAATAGGAGCTGAGTGTTGCTAGGTAATCTCACAGAGAAACTTGGCTCCTATAAGTGTTGTCATATTCAGAAAGAGGAAGTACTGAATAATCCCAGAATTGTTCATCTATATTTTGAAATGAAATGTTCAATGCTGTATTTGATCTTCACATTGTTCACAATGAATTAGCACTGGGATTGTTTTGGAAAGAAGTTAATGCATCTGGACACTAATCAGAAAAAAACTATAATCATGAGCAAGTAGGAAAAGCACAAATATATCTGTACAGGAACCTTGATTTAAGAGGAAATATATCTAAGCAAGGCAGCAATACAGAACACATGAGCAGAGCATGACTGTGTGGAAAGGATGATATTTGAATAGTACATCAATAACTGAGGTAGATACATAAACATTTTCACTTTTTCATTTCAGAGAAAGAAATTGATATTGACAATATTTTGCAAACTGTATTACTTTTATGCTTTCCTGTTGATTTTCTCATCAGATTTATAATGCTATCATTTAAATTAAAAAGAATAACTAGGTTGCATTTCTCATTTAAAGCATGAACAAATCATAACATTATTCTTATTTCCATTTAAACATGTAAAAGTGAAATGTGTCTTCAATTTCTAAAACTCCACTTGATTCTTGTTTTGATTTTTTTTTCTGCTCAATTAAAGAATTATAACTTTCCTTTTGTATGGAATACAGATTTCACTTTCAGTGTGTAGCAGTGAAACAAAAATAGATGAGAAGCTTCTGGCTAGTTGTGCATGGAAAAACTGAAATTTTACTTCACACAAAAATGTAGCCAATATACCATTGTTTCTTATCAATTTTTTTGTTCAGTTTCCATTCCATCCAATAAAAATATTCTGTGTATAAATATTTGATTATATAATGCAATTTACAGGTCTGGTAGTCTTTATAAGTTTCAGTTCCTATAAAGTTGTAAGTACAAAAATATTTGAAAGACATCTTTTTTTTACTGGAGACCATCAATAAATAGGCTTATGTGTTTATATGATATTGCACAAGTAGTACAAACACCAGCTTTAAATCTACTGAATATTAGGAAAGCTTTTGTGCAGTTACATAAAAATTAACTGTATTTTCAGAATTGTTTTTTCAATTTCTGTCCACGTGCTTTTTTACATTGGAGAGTATTAAAGTATTTGGTAAAATTAATTAAGCTACATGATATACATGTTACATATTTCACATAAGTATCTCCTTTGCAAGGATATATACTTAAGTGTAAAGAAATAATAAGTGCAGTGATACGATATAAGGAAATGTCATATAGGCTTGTATGAAGACAGAGCTATATAAGCTGGTTAGGATGCCAAAATCGGATACTATCTGTAAGACCAATCTATTTTAGCAGTGTGGCTGCTGACCTGGGTTTTTTGGGGGAATTTTTTTGGTGTTTTTTGGTATTTGGATTTATATATATACATATACATATATACATATACATATATATATATATTTGCTACAGTTTTAAATGGGCTAGGTCTGATACAGTTCTGCAGTGTGCCAGGTAGACAACACATAAGTGACATTTTGGAGTCAGGGCACATTTCAACTTCTGTTTCTTTTGGACAGAAGTAATGACATGTAGACAGAAGCAGATGTGCAGCAGTAGATAGGCATATACAAAACTGAACATATTAGCACTGGAACGATACTGGCTTCTTCAAATGATATCTGACAGCCATTGTTTAATGCTCTCATAGTAAACTTGGATGCTGCAGAGGAGGTAAATACACAAATCACACAAATCAAAGACATTTTTAGCATAACCTGAAAACTCTATTTATACTGGTGTATTCTGACTAAAAGTTAAATCTAGTCTTACTTAAAAAAAAAAGTCATTAAAGTGACCATAAGGTTATATTTCATATCTTTCACTTAGAAGTGTATAGATTTTATTTAAATTCTGGTGCCTGTCCAGATGCTGCTGTTACCATTTTGGAATCTGTAGCTTAAAGTTTTCCAGAGTAATATTTTTGTCCTTGTTTAAATAGGTCAAAGATATCCATCCTAAATATGAGAAATCTTGATGCTTAATTCCAGTTTCAGATAATTCATAATGCAAAAACGAAAAGTTCTTAAGATAAAGATTATTGTGGAAATGCTGAAAAACTTTTATCTGATGCTGAAAAGAAGGATTCTGCAATCAGAATTAGGTTAACTATGCTTTATCCTTTCTTATGATTGGTTTCCTTGAGTTAAGACAATAAAGCAAAGCTACCAACATACATGCAATTGATCTTCAGTGCTTTAATGTAATTAGCTCTTAATTCTCCCACTAGGTCATCTGGATTTGTTTTTAGAGTGATTCAAAGAGATGCTTTTATTATTACTGTATACACTTTAATGCATGCTCCATAGGATGTCAGCAGTGAACACCTACAAGTTCTCCCCTCTGTTTTTCTCTGTGTCTTGATTCAATTTCCATGTTTCTAACAACCAAGCATTCAGTCTCAATCGACCTCAAAAGCAGGTCAATCACTGCTCTACTATAGTTTCCACACATCCTGGACCTGGCCTTTGGCTGATTCATATGAAGCATACGTTTTTTTGTTTCTTTTTCAGTGTCTTGGTATATAAAATCAACAATATCTTCCTGATAAATACTCTGTCTTATGTCTTTGTAACGGGTTTGATCCCATGTGCCTCAGCAACACCCTTCTTCACACAAGCTTCTATTAGAAATGAAGAATCAAGGGACCTAGTGAGAACATTACTAAACAAATCGGTTTTGACTGAAAAAACCTGTCCAATATTTGGTAACATCACATATAGTGTATATAATGTAGTTCAGCATCACAGCAGTCAACACATAGTCAGCCTCCGATTTTTAGCTGGGTTTTGTTGTCTGCTTATGGACCCTGCAAATTAAAAATACATCCTAATATCAAACGAGTTGTGTTTCCCCTGGACTTTAGAGTTTTGAGGACTTGCAAGTGTACCTCTTGTATGCAAATGTTGCCTATTAATAGAGTAAGAAAAGACATTGCTGTTTTTTGGACTAGTACAAGACTAAGATATACTAGCGCATGCTTTCACTGAAAAACAAAGAGGATAAAAACACCAATAAAATCAAAATAGAAGATTTTAGAGAAAAATTGTCTCGACTATTTAATCAGATCAAAAGAGGGCTACAATAATACGGTAATCATACACCTTTATTAAACCTCTTCCTCCTGTGAATATCAGAAGAGGGCAGCTAAAATACATCAAGTGACAAAGCAGCCAAGTTATGAATCTAGAGTTGAAAGTAGGAGGTTCTGGGGGACAAGATGTGCTCCTTATGCACAAAGCAGAGCTTTCTTGAAATCACACACTACACAATGTTGCTCTTCCAATGTCCCACCTGATGAAATGTCATGCAACCATGCAGCTTCCCAAAGCCATATTTCAGAGAAGTTCATAAACTGGCACTACTTTTCATGAAAACAAATTCTTTTTGACAGGGTATTTTTTTCACAAAAAACCAACCAACCAACCAACCAACCAACCAAATCAATTGTGGCTTTTCCCTGCAATTTCCTGATGAAATCTACCCATAGATAGACTGAAAAAAAAAAAAAAAATCTGTCTCCTATTAATAACAAAGCAATGAGTTTTAGCTCCCTTTTATTTCCATGGTGTGATTTTCAAATATAAATGATTCTCTAAATTTCCCAAAGACATAAGAATTATCGTGAATCCATCCTGTGCCTTCTCATATATCCAGCAGGGACCAAGACCACATCATTCAGCAGAACACCACAAATGTTAGCTGTTAGTTATGACTACATCTAGCCATATTCTACAACGTTCATTGAGGTTAATTCTGATAGCTGAATACCATAAAAATCTGCACTAGCATCCAATCCAATCCAATAACAATCATGTCTTTTGTAGTTTCCTGGGAAGATGTGACAAAAAAACCCTCTCATTTTGAGTGAAAAAGGTTTCTTTTTGAGGTTTTGAATTTCACTCTTTTTAATTTTAGTGTGCCCTGTATCACAAGCTATTGACTTCAGCAGCACCTGGAACAGCCCTGTAAATTATATGCCTACTTCTTTTGCTTATAGTATATATAGTAAACTTGGGATTTACTTGAAGTTATAGTAAGAGAACTACAGAAGTTTGCGTGCCTTTTTTCAAAAAAAGTCTTTCCCATTTTGAAGGTAACAATAATTATTCTCAAAAAGTCTATGTTGGCACATATCACCTCATGTCACAAGAAAACATCATTCGTTTGACCAGCTTGGTGTAGAACCCCAGGAAAAACCCATATGATACTGCAAAACTAGGAGTCAATGGTTCAGAGAATGAAACCTAAATCACCTGAACTAATTCAAGTTTTATGCTTTTAGCTGTGATGCTGCACTAGACCAAAATGCTATCAGCCCCCATAGAAATCACATTATCATGTGTGAATTCTTAATAGGAACCATTGTCATGCAAGTTCAGAACCACTTCGAAGAGATCTGGTTTAGTAATGAGCCCTCTGGTAGTTACAGTAACAAATAAAGAGGTCACATACTGAACACTAGAATAACTACAGCAAATTAATCTACTAAAAGAGACATTTTACAAAAGGTGTTATTAAGAGGTAAAATGAAGAAAAAAAGTAAAATAGAAGTGTAAGAAAAGATTGTAAAACTACACTGGGAACATAAAAAACAGAGCCAATATTATACAAATGGTGTAAGGGGTGATTTTCATTCATTTCAGAGCATTTCCAATTAAAATTCTACTGTAAAGAAAATCCTGTGCATTAATTAGTTCTTCTAAAAGAAAGGATTAATTCTAACCCTTTAATTATTGGAGATTATCTTTTTCAAGTCAGAACATCCACCTTGTTCACATCAAATTACTCTTCTGAAGATTTTTTAAAAGGAAAGAAATTTTGCAATAGGCACAAGTTCTGTTGAAAACCATCAAATGAAGGAATTTACAAATTCAATTTTCTTTGCAATGACTTGAAATATGCTATATCAGATTATCTTTATTATTATCTACCATAACATGCACTGTAAACAGCCTGTATTTATACTCATGGCTCCTGCAAAATTGCTGTGCTGTTGTGTTGGCACTTAGAAATATCAGTTTTCAAGCATTTCTATAGTGTTAGTATATAGAATGTCATGCAGGAGATGAAATCTGTGTTTTAGATCAATACCACAGGAGGTTAATAAAGTTTTTCAGTAAGTCTTTGCTCTTCAGTTTTCAGAAGCCACCCTTGCAATACTGTGAACTTGCCTCAGTGTGAAATGTAGGAAATGAAACTGAAATGGTGGAAAACTCTGAGTTGTACGCTTAATTATTTTATCTGGTATAGTTTCAGCATTACATTTATGTCTTCCAGTTCCCTGTCATACAGCAACTCTTAAGTCAGATGTTAAGTTTAAAAATAAAAAGAAAAAAATTGGAAATACTGTTACAAGCATGTGTGCTCTCTGGGAAAAAATAATTTGCATAAATTCACTTGAACAGTAAAATACCACATCATGCCTTGAAATTAATTAGAAAGATGATAAGCTGCCTAATTGCTAGACACAGGTTCTATATTTTAGCAGATTTTCACAAATCAGTGAAAGAGCTAGCAGAGAGCAAGCAAACACATGCATCAGCAAATCAGGCTTTGTAAAAACCTATAAGGATGAACATTAACATTGGGAAGGTAGATAATGCTGAGGATGATCAGACACCCCTTCCAGACAGGAAACAGAGGTTTCTTGTCAAAAAATAATTGTCACTGTTCGATTCTAAAATTACTGCATCAATAGAAGATTTAGTGATATAATAGTCCTAAAAGGATGGCAAGGGTCAGATATTTGAAATTTAGGATGGAAGATATTATCCCTCTATTATGAAGAGGAATAGTGATTTGTGCTAACAAGTGGAGTGGCTTTTTTACTGTGTAGGGGTTTTTCCTTCTTTCTTTTTTTTCCTTCTTTACTATAATCTTTTAGATTTTGGAGTACCTAAATTAATCTGATCATCTAATTAATCTAATCTCTATGCGATAATGGCCACAGCTTCTTTTTCAAGCTGAAGAAATGCTTAAATAGACTTTGGATTTCGTGCCATTACAATTCCTGTTACATTACATTTAAATGAGGTAATGAATAAGTCAACAAATAAACTTAGCCCATCCCTCTACGTGTGCCTTACTTCAGGATACATCCCACTGATTTTATTTTAATTCCTCGTGGGACTGTAGTAGTCCAGTCTGAATATGCATCAGTTAGGAAGATAAAATCCTGGTTCCCTGAACCCTCCTTACATATGTTATATATTCATTACATAATCCTTCTTGTGTCTTCTTTCAGTCACAGTATATTTTCTGTGCTCACAGGCAAACGCTAAACTCTGATCAGTCCCACTGGAATGCAGAAGTATCTTGGGTAAACTAGTCTCCTTTTCTTTGCCTTCTGAAAATTAAAACAGCAAAGTATGCGTGAAAGCTGCTTAATCCAAGGATCAAATGGCAGGTCCTGCATTTAAATAATGCCTTGTTGCTTCATCTTTCTTTCTTATTTCTGCATCCTTTCCTAGCAGACATTAATCTCCCCCTCTTTAATATAGAATACTGCAGGAAGGAAGGAAGGGGCACCAATTAAGCCTCTGTTATCTCAGTAAAGACAGGCAATTGCTTCACTAATTGAATTAAAGATTGTGGAGGGCAGCCATTTGCCTTTAATCCAAATTTGTTTCTGTAATTAATAAAACATGTCTCTGATGCTGAAAAGTTACAATCATAAACTTGACTAATATTTGACCTCAAGGAAATATTACTTTTTCTAACTCATGGACAAATGCATTTTCAGCAAAGTATATTCAGTAATATCAGCAGCCATGAGCTTGGGAATTTGCCTATGTGTATATATACCATATTTTATTAAAAAGAAAGATTACACTAGATGGTAGTATAAACCCTCATAAATGGATAACTTGCTCTCAGAGAGAAACAGCAAATGTAATGCCTAAAGGACACCACTGGATAAATAATGTAGAGTATAAAAACTGAACCTATGCCTTGATACAAAGTTTACACTGTGTTTGGATGCCGGCACATGAATAATTTGAGGGGTTTTTTTGAGACAAAACCATCACAGGTATAATTTTCTTTTATGTTACAGCCATATAAAAATGCAAATAAAAATATTCCCTTTTTAAAAAATTTTATTTTACTTTTCTTTCGCATTTTGTTACAAAACTAGAATCACAACTGAGCATGTTCTCTAGCATCCCAATCCTCCTACACATTTTTAATTACCCATATGGAGGTGTCAGACATAATCTGAAAAATGGGATTAGTATCAGGGTTCATAGTTATTACTCTTGTGGCAAACATTTTACAGAAAAGACAGAACACTTCACTGTGTACCAGTGTGTTATTGTCACAGGAGGTGCAGAAAACAGTATGTTTATGCAGCTTCTAAAGTGATATTTTAACTGTGGGATAGAATCACCAGCAGTGTTTAAGGAATAAACTAGTCTCCAACCCAGTCAGCCATCCTGTTTCCTTATAATTTTACCAAATTTTAAATCTATTTCCAGAGATTTAAAACATTTTCTGACAAAACTATAGAGAAACATGATGCAGTCTTTGTCAGAAACAGTCATTAACAAAATATCTCCTTTCACTTTCCATTTCTGTTTACTTCAAGTTAACAAGATTTTTACATTTATGCCCAAAACTCTTAATTTTAAAGTGTCAACTTGATAATTTAGATTTAACACAGAGTAAAAAAGATCATAACTCATTTTAATGAAAATATTGGAATGTAGATTACATGATGCACACTTATTTCAGTGGGGGCTGAATGAAACTTCAAGTGATGTGTTTTTACCCACAATAATTTAGAAATACCAATTCATTTTATATTTAATTAAATGAGGAACACATATTTAAAAATAAGTTGAAGACTTCAAATGAAAACTACAGAGTAGTACTGAATGTTCATACTCTAAATTTTCCTCATGAATATTCAATTAAATGGCACAAACTCCACAAGCTCAGTTTTCTTGCTTTACAAAGGTCTCTAAAAATAAAAGACCTAATTTGCTAAAATAATATTTAGAGGTTTATGCTGGAATAATATTAAAGATGCCAAGAGTATTACACTGGTATTTTATTGGGGTAAAGTCATGGTGATTTCAGTCTGAAAAATTTTAAAGCCTATTAGATTTGTTTAACTAAGCAAAAGGTCTAAAAATCTGAAGAAATACCTTCAATATAATACCACAAGACATGCAAAGACACACCCAAGCCCTGACAGCTTACTTGGAAGCCTCTTGCTATGGAGTACACCACTCTTCTTTTTAATGAAGGAACATAGGATGAAACCAGCACTGCAATTAATGATAATACAATGTCAAGCATTTGCAGCATAAGAAGGTTCATTCAAAGAAAGGAAAAAAATGAATTTAGAAATATAAACTAAAGGGGTTAAAAAGAACAATAAAATGAAAAAATTGACCCTCAGAACAGAGTTATTGGAAAACAAGGGTTTAATTTCTTACCCAGTATAAATCAGCACAGCTTCCCTGGCACTAACAGATCATTGCCAGTAAATCCAAGAGTTGGGAAAAAAGACAAAAAAGTTATTATGGAGGAAATGAAAGGATTAGAATGATAGAAGATTCAGAAACATCCTTTGTTTTATTGCATACAGATCTATGCTTCTTAAATATATGGGTGTGCATTTGAAACCAGATGTAAAGTCTAGATTTAGTATTTTGATAACTTAAAAACATGTGGTCCAAGGGGAACACTATCAGCGTTTTTAAAAATGTGGAAAATTCTTGAAGAACATACTTTCTTCTCAGAAAAAGGCAAAATGAAATAAAAGTGCTATAAAAAATATCCACCTCTGCACCGACAAAATAAATAAATCAAAACATGATCATATGTTGGCAGGAACAGCACTGTCATATCATTTCCAACTGTTGCATACTTGATCTGAATGCTGGTCAGAAAACCACAGTAGGTTATTTTTCTGGCAGAATATGGCCATTATGTGTCTCAGTGTTCAACAGGAAACTATGATAAGCATCAAAGACCAGAGAGTTGATGAGAGCGTGAAATAAAGGATTTCCTACTGTGAAATGTTTACCATTCTCATTGCAGGGAAGACAAGTTGGATAAAATAGGCAAGCCACTATTAAGCAATTAATAAATATAACATCAGATTACATCCATGGAATGTTCTCATTCTGCAACCAATTTTTATTTCTTCCTCAGATGTGATAATTTACAGAATATCCTGAACTGCAAGGGACCCACAAGTGCGAGGAGCCACTTCCCTCCTCACCAGTCTACACCAGACACCAGTCTGTACCAGACAGGGTACCAGTCTACATTGGCAGCACAATTGAGGCAGCCCCTTCCTCCGTCACTCATTGTTTCAAAGACTCTCTATAAGAACTCCCCTGACTAATGGTAGGCTCAAGACACTGTCACAGAAGGCAGGTATGTGAATCAGCAGTTTATTATCTTACATGAAAGCTCTTGTACCTTCTCTGTCTTGCATCCCTCACACAGCACAACCAGCCAACACCAACTTTCCCCCTTTTTCCCTCCCCGTGGCTAGCCAACCCACTCTTTTGTAACACAGCTCCTTATTGGACACAGCTGCAACTTAACAAGGACAAGGTTGTTTCTACTCTCTTGTGATTAAACACAGCTGCAGCCCATCAAGGGTAAGGCTGCCCAAAGCACCATACCACATGCAAAGACCACTGAAGTCCAACTTCTGGCACTGCCCAGGGCAGCCCGAGGAACCACATCATGTGCTGAGTTTGCTGTCCAAATGTTTCTTGAACTCAGACAGTTGTGCTGTGACCACTCCCCTGGGGAGCCTGCTCCAGTGCCCAACCACTCTCTGGCTGAGGAACCTTTTCCTGATACCAGCCTAAACATCCACTGACACAGCTTTGGACCATTCTGTTGGATCACTGCAAAGAAGAGGTCAGTGCCTACCCTTACTCTTCCTCCCGTGAGGAAGTGTAACTGCAGTGGAGTCTCTCCTCAGTCTCCTTCAGACTGAGCAGGCCAAGTGACCTCATCACTCCTTGCATGACTTCCTCTCTAGGCTCTTCACCACCTTCACCATCTTCCCAGTCACCTCCTTTGGATGCTTTCTAGTAGGTTTACATCTTACATTGCAGTGCCCAGAACTGCACACAGGACTCAACGGGAGGCCACAGGCCAGAGCAGGACAATCCCCTCCCTTGCCTGGCTGGTGATGTTGTGTCTGGTGTCCTCCTGGCTGCCAGGGCACTGCAGACTCATGCTCAACTTCATTGACCAGCACCCCCATGTCACTTTTCACAGTGCTGCTCTCCAGCCTCTCATTCCCCAGTCTGTCCATACATTCAGGGTTGCCCCATCCCAGGGCAGAATCTGTCACTTGTCTTTGTTAAGCTTCTTACAGATGGTGACTACCCAGACCTCTAATTTGTCCAGGTCTCTCTGCCTTCGAAAGAGTCAACAGCTTCTCGAAATTTACCATGATTTGTAAACTTACTTAGTAACACTTCAAGTTCTTCATGCAGTTTGTTAAATGAAGGCATTGAAGACAACTAACCTTGAGAGTTCTGCATAACCCCACTAGTGACAAATTCCAGCCTGATGTAACCCTATTTATTTTGACACTTTGTGCCAGTTCTGTTTTCTCAAGTATGTGCATCCAGTATAGGTAACAAATCAAAAGTATATAAGAAGCCTCTCAGTCTGACTGCAGTGACCCTTAAATTTCTTAAGTGGTCTATTTCCAGTTATTATACTTATACTTAAATATCTCATTTAATTAAAAATCAGCATTCTTCATTTTCATGCCAACATGTATGCAGAGATGTTAATTTTCAGTATTCTTTCTTTTTTGAAATTACTGAAGTACATTTGGTATGACAGCCTTGTAGTGTCTGTGTGTTGGTGGTACCAGCAATAACAACATTTATGAATATAGATACTTCTGTTCTCTGCATTTTCAGGATTTATATATGAGCTTGTTAGGAAGTAATTGCAGGCCTTGCACAGGTTTTATTGTGCTCTTATTTATTCTCACACAAAGTATTGGTATTAAAACATCTACTGTTCTTTTTTTTTCTGTTCAATTCTTGTATGAAAATACAGGTTTTATCTGTCTTATCTGTGATAATCCCAGGAGGAATGCAGAAATTGAGAGCAACTGCCACCCAGGTGGCCTTCAACATCCTCATGAGGGGAAGTGGAGGGGCAAGTATGATCTCTGCTCTCATGACCACTGACACAGCTCGAGGAAATGGCCTGAAGCTGAGTCAAGGGAAGTTTAGGTTGGATATCAGGAAAAAGTGTTTCACCCAGAGAGTGGCTGAGCACTAGAATGGGCTCCCCAGGGAAGTGGCCAAGCACCAACCTTGACAGAGTTCAAGAAGAGTTTGGACAATTCTCTCAGGCCCATGGTGTGACTCAGAGTGTCCTGCACAGGGACAGAATTTGCATGCAATGACCCTAATGGGTCCCTTCCAACTCAGCAGATTCTATGATTCTGTTTTTCTACATGCCATGCTCAGTGTTACAGCACCCTTCTTGCCCTTGGCTCCACCATTCTTGGACCCGGATTGACTCAGATACAAAAAAAGATGTAAAATATCCTCATTCAGTCTGTGGACAAGCAGTTAAATTCTTTTCTCAGTAAGTGAGAGATGGGGGCTCAAAGACTTTTGGCATATGGAAAAAAATATTAAAGCAAGAATCCTGTTTGCAGAGGGAATATTTTATCCAATATATTGAAATGTATAAATTATGAGGCTGTAGTTGTGATGCACTGTACTGGATTCAGAATATAAACCTTCAGAACACTTTTAAGTATATTAAGCAGGTTGAAGTTAATCTCATGGTGACAACAAACAACACTGCTAAAGCAGATTTATTCCTGGATAGTATTTGCACCTGGTCCTCAATCACTAAGGCTAGCCTATCTTTTAGATATCAGTATTGTAGATGAATCTCTTGGTACTAAGCCATAAAATTTCACCAAAATCCCATTTTAGAAAAACAAAGTAGGAATTCTGCATATAATTTCTGTTGCCTGTTCATCCTGTGACTTGTTAAGTTGCTCTCTGCTCTTTTCATATTGTCTCTGCAGACAGTTTCAAAAAAAAATTGAATCAGTGCTGTTTTCTGTGAAACATCCAGTTTCAATTACTTCTAACCTTGATGCTCCTGTGATAAAATTCTTTGGTTTTTTGGTTTTTGTTTTTTTTTTGTTTTTTTTTTTTTTTTTTGTGGTTTTTGCTTAGAACATGATGCTCCCACATTTGGTGAGGCTTTGCCAAAGCCACGTGTGTCTGTTGGCCTGTTGGACAGTAGAGAATAGAAAGATGCATCAATCAAAAGAATTGAGAAAAGTGACTTATGTTTTTGTTTCCATTTTAATTTTGGTCTAGGTTAGACCACTTAGTGTAGTGTTCTCGCCCACTGGATGCTGTTTGATCACTTGGATTACAGTCAATACATTCTTGTGTGTGCTTGGAGTTTTGCTTGTTTGCCAAATGCATCACTGCAGCCTATTAGACCTTGAACTCATGCTGGGCACAGCAACGTGGCCTGACAGTGCCTGTTGATGAGTGCAATGTACGTGCTGCACATGTATATTAAAGTTAGGTACTTGGTACTTATTCACCTTTACTTTTCTTCCCTAATGTATTTCTTACATCATGCAGTGCAGTGGAAACATATGTCCAGCTTGTAGCAGCAGTTACAAGAAATCAAGTGACGTCAGACTGTATTTTTACATAATGAAGGATAAAATAACAATATTATAAACACATTACACAAATCAGTGTTTCATCGGTGTTTTGAATAGATCATTCTCTATAGCTTTTATGTCTGAAGGCAGTGGTGAAGCTGCTTACATTTGTCACACTTTTATTACCTCTCTTACATCTTTTTACTAACACAACTCCAATTAACTTAGGTAGAAACAATTTTTTTTTTCTAAATGAACAAGAAATCTGGAAGTAACAAATATTTTCAGTCTTAAAACAATGAAAGTGTTTGCAGCTATAAAGAAAGGGAATGACTAAAATATTCACTAGCAATGGCTGTGAAAACATATGTGAGCAAAGCTGAGATTCGGCTCTTTCTAAATTCATACAGTTTCTACTTTTACACAGCCAGAAATACCAAAGATCTAGTGCAATCTACTGAAAGAATAATACTCTCTCATGTTATACTGAAAACACAGCTGAATTTTGCTTTCATGCATCCATAATCCAAGCTGGAAAACATTTCAAACACAATGATAATAGACAATTGCTGTCATGATTAACTTGTTTTTTATACATAAAACCAGTCATAAAAGGTAGATAAATAAAAAGGTCTCTGAGACAATATTGTCTAAATCAATATGCAGGAGGAATGAGTACATCACCATATGGATACCAACATTTTTCATAAGCATCATGATGCAGAATTTTAAGGGGAGAGATGAAATATGGTAACAGTTAGCTACTCTGAAAATATTTCTGAGAAACTCCTCCCATGTCTGAGAGGTAGCATGAAGCTTGTTTGAAAATATAACAAATGGTGGCTCATCCATCTGAGGTATGAGGTGACATTTTATCATAAATAAGATATGATAGCTGAGTATTTCAAGGTTGTTAAGGTCCTTCACAATGAAGGAAAGTGGTTTATGCTTGATTGTGAAGTAGAAGTAGCTGATGGATAATTTTAAAAGGGAGGGTGAAAGCCAGGAAAAAGTAAATGGATGAATATAAGTGGGTCAGAACTTATCAGTGGATGCCAAACCAGGGAGAAAACGTTGTTTGTAATGTTTTAATAGTATGTAATTATCTAGACAAGATCTTTAGCTCTGTAATTTGCAAAAAAACCTACACCTTAAACAAGTGCAAACAAAATTGGGTTCTGAAGAGCCAGAGTGATATCAAAGACAAAAAATGGCACTGAAAAGTGAGCTGCTGTCATGGCACTGTATTAGCAGTTTTTTAGAGCCCCTGCTGGGATTGCTACCAAGGGATGATGTAATGGGAGTGACTTTCATTTGTCAGGTGAGAAAGTTGTACTGAAAAAATAAGCAGTGAAAGGCTAATCTGACTGTGAATTGTTCTTGTGCATTGCATTTTCTGTAGAAAAAGGCCCTGGAAGAACAAAAGTAAGGAATTGGAAAAGGAGGATGGAAGGAAAAGGAGCACTTCCTGTTCTTTGAAAGACTAGCTCTTTTACATAGGTGAAGAGTGACCAGGAAAGGAGAGAGTCAAGAAACTGAAATCATGCAAGTTTTCATGAAGATCTTGGTTAACAACACTGAAGAGGGTTGACCAGTCAAGGAGCATAAAAGGGGCATAATTGGGCTGAATTTGGCTAGGTTTCAAAACTGTAGGAATATCCTTGTGTTGACTTAATAGCTGATTACATAGCTTTAGTCCCTCTTAAATTCTATTGCTCTTACTGTTTTTGTTAATACACCTTGAATGCATGACTGAAAGGAAAGGTAGTTGCCATACAGAGTTTTTAGAAGTTATTATTAATAGTTTTGTTTTGCTTAACTTTCCATTTCTAAGCTCATTCCTCTTTCAAGATGATTAATTATCACACACTACCTCACAATAAAGCCAGAATTTTCCTTACATCTTTTTTTTAATGTGTATTTGAAAATAAGGATTTGAAATTGGGTCTCTTGATTCCAGAAAAATACAGTTCAGTTGGACTCAATGAAGTTAAATGTCTTTTTGCACTTTAATTGTTCTATGATTTTATGAAATTTTGGTTTTAATATTTTAGAAATAATATCCAAGATGATACAAAAGAGACAGAAAATCCTTTCTGATGCCTGCTTTTGGAGTAGAGTCCTCAGCAGGACCACTAATGATACCTCTTTCTTTTAAGTTAAAAAAATCTCATCTTTAGTAAAAGCTCTGGAGGATTGACCTGTAACTGACTACTACCTATAGTTAAGTGATTGTTCAAAAGGACTATCTGAAACAAAAAATGAATTTTTTCAGCGGAATTTTTAGGAAAAGGGAGTCTTTTTGACAAAAAGAAATCCCACAGAAAAATGTCCTTCTCTGGCTAGATCAGCTTTTATTTCATATGCAATGGAGTAAACATCCAGAAATAGGCAGAAACCTTTAGAAAGAAAACAAAACAAAGCAATAGAACTTTAATGTACTTCTGAAATACTAGAAATGCAGAGATATTTTCATAGTACCAGCTCCTATGGTTTTTGTGGGGGTTTTTTTGCATTACCAAAAAAACAAGATGTCACGGTGCAAATTTGTGCCTAAAGTGTAATTTTAGTAGAATTTGCAGTAGGACTGATTAACCGAGATTCAATGGTAGTATAACATTTGAGTTACTGAAGTATCTTTATTAATTATCTTCAGAAATCTGGTCCATGGTATTTTCCTTGGTTACAGATTTCATAACTCTGTTTTTGTTATCTGAAAAACCAAAATACTGTAATTTTTCATGCCTCTTTCATTTCTGTATCTCAATACTGTTGAAATACAGTGGCTAACCCAGAGTACATATGCTCATTTCTCTTTTTTTTTTTTTTTCTCAGAAAAAAATATACCCTGTCATTCTGCATCTGTTGCATTTTCCTTTCCAGGTAAAAATGATCATGAGGCATGTAAATGTTTGAGTAGAACGTGCATTGAAATCCTTCCCTCTCAGACATTGTACCAATAAATATTGCTCTTTTAATTTTCCCTTTGGATTCTCTGGTCCAGTAGAAATTGACTTGGCCCATGGCAGGAGGCTTGGAACTAGATGATCTTTAAGGTCCTTTCCAACCCTCCTCATTCTATAATTTTATTCAAAGTCCACTGCAAAATGACCAATTCTATATTTCTTTTTCTACAAAAATATTTCCCCCTCCAAAAAAAAAAAAAAAAAAAACAGATTGGGAGCAACAGTTCCTCATGTATCTATCACTTTATCTTTCATCTGTCCCTCTAGCTGGCAATGACTTCTTTTCTGTGCCAATTTGAAGTGAAAATTTTTGATGTTAAAAAGCAACTACAAATGTGCTTCTCAAATAGCAGCTGGCCTCTTCTGAGACAAAGTTTGATCCTGGGCAGGCTGTCATGTTAAATTCCAAAACAAAAATCACACTTCATGAGAAAAAAAGCTAAATCTACTAATTGCAGCTAAACACTTGCTGAATGCCAACTCTGTTTAACAATTTCTATCATTCAGGCACTATTTAGCTGAGTAAAAATCAAATCAAGTACTACAGCACAGATATAACTTGTTAAAGTGAAAATTTCAGGTGAGCATCCAGAGAGCTGTTACAGAGAGAATGCTGGATACAACTAGAGTGAGTTTCACTGGCTGGTAGAGGTATTGAATCTATTTATTATATTAGAGCTCTAAAACATTTGCAAGAACATAAAATACTGCATTGAATTAGAAGAAAGGAGCCTAGGTAAACTTCTAGAAGGAAATACAGAAAAAAACCCAAAACAGGACACTGAATTTTTAAGCTCTAATACCAGTTTTAAGAAGTGCAAACAAAAATGACAATTCCGTCTGCATTTCCAGAGATTCTCTTGTATCTCTTACTCTTATTGTGCCAGATGCCTTGTCAGGTTCAGTTTTCAGGTTCTATCTAATAACATCTAGTCAATGTATGGTATTTTTCCTTTTTCCTGTGTTAGTTGCTGTGGACTGGAACGATTGCACTGAAGTGTCTAAGGAACAGAAGAAATGGAAGATTTCCAGATTCCCTGTCAATCAGCTTTGTTTTTTTTTTACTTACCATCGTTTTCAAAACCTTGTTTCCTAATAGACTATGGCAGTTGAACTAAATGGAAATACAATATGGAGAAAGAGGCCAGAAACAAACTTCACTCAAAGAAAAGTTTTAAATGTGATTTATCTGAACAGCAAATATCATGGCTCAATGCACTACCTGCAATGCTAGTGCAACTCTATGGATCATTAAATATAGATTGTATTTGTGTCTAGTTTTTAGTCTTCGTTCTTTTTGAGAACCTCTGTAATAGTGCTCTCACTGTGATTAACCCTTTCTTCTGCTTGTGCTCTTTCCTGCATTCTAAATAACCCGTGGAGGGACAATGAGTGTCCTGATTAAAAGATAAGCAAATATATGTATTGGACTGGGAACAATGTCAGTTGCAATTAGAAAAACCACAAATTGCCATCTCATTTAAAATTTCTCCATTGTACTTGTTAGCTGAAAATTACTCCCCTCAAATAGTCTTTAAATATCACAGAACCACATAATAGTTGGGGTTGGAAAGGATGTCTGGAGATTATCTATTTCAAATCCCCTGATAATGCAGGTTCACCTAGACTAGCATGCCCAAGCACATTTTTAATATCTTCAGAGAAAAGTTAATTTCCATAGTTCTAAGATTTGATCCAAGGGAATTCACTCTATCTATCTATCTATCTGTCTATCTATCTATCTATCTATCTATCTATCTATCTATCTATCTATCTATCTATCTATCTATTCTAATATTTGTGAAATTTTACACTAGCTTCTTTGGCATTTTGAAGTCTGAACAACTTTAGTCCTGCAAAGGAGCATTTTATTAATGTTGATTCAGAATCAGCCACAGATGAAGGAAGGCTCAGCTCAGAACTGTATTACTGTAGCAAGAGGTTAGCCCAGTTCCAGTTTTTATCAGTCTTTTCTCTTAAAGAAAGGATAGTTATTCACTTTCATAAACCTGGAAAAGGCCCAAAACTCTTGTTAAAGATGCTTGCAACAGGGAATACTGTGAATTTCCCCTTTGGTTCACTAGTATTTACTTGTGATATTTTCTTCTGCTATAAAGATAAAGAATTGTTTAAAACTTATTGTGAGATTTTTCTAATGATTTTACCTTAATTTTGAGATGTTCTCCTTGAAAAATGTTAGAAATGTTGCTCATTGTATTCCAGTCCTCTGTATATTTTCCACTTTTTCTTATGCACCTTAAATAGGGCATTTTAAAAAAGACAAAGAAAAAGACAAAAAATGAAAATAAAAAGGAATCTATATATCTCTATATAAAGGTTTATACAAGGTACTTGAGGGTACAAGGACTATACTGGTACTTGGAAGAAGTGAGAGTAGCACTGGAATGTTATAAAAATATAGAAATAAAGGATGGTCAAAGAAACTGTTTTAGTCTTAGATCAAGTAAAAAGAATCATAGCAAAGATCTTTTCTCTGCAGTTAGGCTCTATTTTATCATACTGCACTATGTATATTTTAATGTTAAAACATTGTCTCAGATGGCTCAGGAATATAAATCCTAAAATTAACCTTTCTGTGATAAAGAGCTGCCAATGATATTCTGTATGTATATGTTGAAGGCTAGTCAAATGTTTCACCACCAGGGATGTCTTCTTCCCAGCAGGATATAAGTAATATTAATAGAGCAAGATAAACACTTCATTGTCCTATAACATGCTCTGGTGAAACTATTCAGGCTGCCAAACCAATTCTGAATATGTGGGAAAGTGTTTTTGAAAGCAATACACAAAAGTAATCAAGAACAAAGAATATCTTTAGTTATATGCAGTTGGGGAGTATGCTCAGAATAAGCATGAACATTCTGCAAGACCAAGGAGAAGTCCTTGTTTTACTGTTTCTCTCACATCATTGGCTGGGCAGACTCTGATCCACATTGTCAGATTGCATCAAACATTACAGCTTCAGTAATGGCACAGTTCGTTAGAAGGGTACTTCACCAGACTAATAAAGGAGCCCCTTCTTCAGCAGATTTTTTCTTTTCTGATCAGGAAAACGGATACCCCCACAGAACAACATTCAGGGATTAATCTGATTGGCAAAGGGAAGAAATGTGGAAGAGTCAAGATATGTCTGACTACTTATAAATAGCAGGAATTCTTGTTTGCAGGACACATTCTCATTCTAACTGAGAAAAGATCTTTTAGCAAATGTGTTTTTCTCTTAAAATATATATTGACAATCTTGTTCTTATAAAATAAAGAAAGATGCCAACATTGTGTTTCAAAACACTTGTCTGGAATATATTTGAAGTTAAAATAATAGCTGCTTTGCAGGGCTCAGCTAAAACAAATATTGCATTTTTTATTGAGTTTATTCTCTGTATATATCTATGCATTCATATAGAACTAAAAATTTAGCACGTCATAAATACCTGAGCTGCAAACAGTACAGTTTGAAATTAAATGAATGCATATCCATTTTGATCCCATAGGTAAATGAATTAATAAATTTCAGGAGAGTACTAAATAATTTTATTTCATACAAAACCAGAAAATATGTATATTACACATAGTAAAATCTATACTATGAAAATACTGTAAAAATTCTTATCATGTTATCAGATATCTGGTTGTGGAAATTATACTTAATTGGTATTATGAATAAAAAGTGTGACAATAAAGATCCAGTTCAGCTTTTAAATAGATGAACACTGTCAGAATAAATCCTATTACCTTATGCTTGATGTTGATATAATATTCTTTGAATTTTATAAGAAAAAACTGAAAAGTTATTAAAAATAATGTCCCAAGCTTAAAGTTTGCTTAATGTGTACACTTTTTATATTTACAAGAGCATATATTGCTCCATGAACTAATTTTAAGAAAAGTAGTTTATTAAGAGTAATCTTCTGTATTTATCTGAGGATTGCATATTCAATATGAAATGAAGTTCACAGCAAACTAAAGTGTAAGTACTTTTGCAACAGGGGGGTATTTGAACATTTTACCTCTCTCTGCTGGAACTTTGTAAAATTTTGTAAGATTGGGATTTTGCCTAAAAATACAAACGTTTGACCAAAAGGGTAAACAAGACAGAGATAAAAAGTCTTAGGGGAAGGAGAGGAAGGAATAAGGCTGTGATAATGACACCAGCCCTTTTGAGAAACATGATGTCTAGAAAACCCATTTTCATATTCTTCTCTTTAAGGTGGAAAATTGATTGCCATTGTATCAGAGGGTCAGATTATTTAATAGGAAGGTCAGATTTTCACTGATCTTCCTTAAATATTTAAGGACAATACATGCAAGCATCTATCTGTGTATGCTAACCCACAGATTTGTGTTATAGAAATAATTTCATGAGCATGAATTTTATTTGGGAGTATGTATGGTAAATCATTTTACATCAGTCCATTTCTAATAACCTGATTGTATTTTTCTCAGGTATGACTGCTCAATCAACTACCAACTCCTTAAAACATCACACCTCTTTCTTTTGCCTTCTTTCCTGTCACAAGTGCATTTTTCTGGAGGTAATTGCCATAAAGTCATACATACATACATACATACATACATACATACATACATACATACATACATACATATGTATGTGCATATCCATAGAATATTTCAGGAAGCTTTAAGTATTTAATAACAGTGTTTCATATCAGTCTTTTAAACATTGTTTTCATAACAGTAGGAAGAGCCCAATCAAAAACATATGACTATATGTAGTAAACAATTTAGTTGCCTGCAAATTTTGAAGGCTTTCAATTTGTAGTATTCAGTAATAGTGTCTGTCTTATGTTACACACATTAAAAAAGTTTAGAAAAAGAAATTCAAAGTTAACAGTTGCATTTAAAATTATAATGACTTGGAAGAATTTTTCAATATGAGGAAAAATGCAGCAATACATCAAATAAACCAGAATAAATAAGGATCATGGCCTAAAATAATATAAAATTAGACTGATCCTAGAAAAAGCTCAGCTTATACAAAATTTGGCATGCAATGATCTGAAAAACAGATAATATCTAATGATATAAGTGCTTGGGAAACAGTCATACTGGAATAGACCATGATTTAAATTGAAGGTCAAATCTGCAGAAGTTTATAATGAGATACAGTTTCAGTGAGGAAAAACAAAACAAAACAACAAATAACAAGCATGTTCTGTTCAAAAATGTGAGAGAACTGTTAAGTGAAAATGCTGAACAAATTAAAAAGGGATAGATTCTTGTACTATTAAGTATTGGTGAAAATCAAGCAACACCAAGGTAAATATAACTTTTGCTTTTTGAATATGGCATCAGGATTTCTGCCACCCCGGCTTACAAGTAGAGTTGAAGAATATATCTTTCTGAGAAACTATAATAGAAAGTGTAAAACTATAATAGAAAGTGTACTGGTATATAAAAAATTATTTGTCACATATAACTTTCTGAATAGTCTTCATGTTAGAGAATTTAGAAGGTAGACAGTAAAAGTTATCCTTAAACATTAAAAACTTGATGATAAAAAGAGGAAAAAAAAGGAGAATATTCAAAAATATATTCTTTGATATTTGATGATGATTTTAGCCTGCTAAAATGTTTTCTAAGGTTGTGTAGGCAGAATGTTTTCTTTGGAAATGAAAAAGGGCTCTCTGAATTTAAACAACACAACTGTGTTGCTTCTGCAATAGACAAAGCTTCAGGGCTTACATTTTAGAATCCATTAGAAATGTTGAAATATTTCACCTTGAAATGTCTGTATTAATTCTCTTCCTCTACTCCCCCTTCTTCCCAAATGCATTAAAAATTCAAGAAGTTTGAAAGCAGTATTCTTGTGGCTGTGCAAAAGCTTTTATTGGCAGCTTTTGCATTTTCACTTTAGCAAATGGATTTTTAAAATCTTAATGAACTCTGGATTTGTGACCCACCACATTATTTCTGCTAAAGAAACAAACCATCTGGACAACACTTCTGTGGGGTTATTTGTATTTATTTAAATTAACAGCAGTGTATGTCATTTTCAACCATAACGAACTCTTTCCATTCAGGTGAATTCTCTGAAGTCTTTAAATTTTATGGCTTGAAGCATTAAAGCTACAGTGAGCAC
>JANPWX010000247.1:2776368-2869212 GCA_024734555.1 Trochalopteron elliotii
GTTGATCTGTTTCCACAGTTCAAATTATTTCCTAGGCTTTCTGATGCATTTGGTGGCTCAAATTAACCCTCAAAGGTCATTATAAAAACCAAACTGCCTTAAATGGCAGATGCAACAAGTTTCTTTAGGTTTAGTATTTAGGTGCTGAGATTCCTAAGTTTCTAAAGGCAAGGCTTCACTTAACAGATTGGCCTCTATTCTCAGCCCTGCATTTTGCTGGTTACTTGACAGGTTAACAACTGTTGCTGAAAATGCCCATAAGTCTGCATTTTGAAAAAAAGATGAAAATAGTCTACTTTCTTCTTCTAGTTCAACAAAAATAAAGACCATTCAAAACCAAATTTGCTCTACAGAAGGTGAATTGATCACAGAAAAAGAATAATTAGGTGCTTTGAACTATCTTCCAGACATCTGTCACTGTCTTTCTCTGTAGTCTCCACCCAATAATTAGAGGTAGTCCTTCTTTGCTAGAAAAGTGGTAGATTACAAAGACCAATTCAAGGCTGTACATTCCAGGTGTTGGGAAGTTGCTTTCTTTGGGGTTGTTTTGGGATATTGCATCTCCTTACAGAATATCCAGTATATCTTCATACCTTTCTGTGCTGGTTTTTTAGAGCCATCTGCTAGCCAGATCAGATTTACAACACTATTTTGAATTTCTACCCTTGGTGCTCATATCTCCCTTGTAGCATAGGTTAAAACTATGAATTTTTGAGATGCCTAGAAATTAGGCATTGACCATTGGCAGTGAATTTTTAGTTTTCTATTTTTTTTCCTCTGCAGCCCTATTTAATATTCAATAAATAAAAATAAAGATTTTTGGCAGAAGTGCTTTGTTGCTGCGGTAGTGAAAAAAACAATTTCTTCAGGATTACTAAATATATATGGTTCATTTATACAAATAAATGAAACCGCCATATGCAGAAAGCTAATATTTCTTGCTGCGTTCCCTGGTGTAGTCACTACTTCATGCTTCAAATTAACAACCTTTCACATAGTTGCTGCCAATATGCTCAAGGATTTAAAATTAAAAGATTTTTGTAAGCATGGAAACCAGCAGAAATGCTAAGTCTTGAGGTTAAAAAATTAATACACTGTGTCATAATTTCATGCCCATGACTGCCAGGTTTTTGTTTTTTTTTTGTGGTTTTAATTAGTTGATTTGAGTTCAGTTAATCTTGTCTTTGCACTGAGAATAATATAATATAACATAACATAACATAGCAACATAACATAACATAACATAACATAACGTTTGACAGCTAGACTGATTTTTTGCTAACTACAGCCTACTCTGCTTTCCCACAGGCATCTCACTTAGGACTTTAGGTCTTGGCCATAAATCCATGATCTGTTTTTCGTTCATAAAAATATGTATTCTAATGATGGGAAGATTTCCTATCCCACATGAATTCACATTATAAGCCTTTCTCCAGGGAAGATGGGATGCTGAGTGATCTGCATGCTGGAATGGATGAACTGCAAATGTTGAGGAAGGCATGCCAACCTTTTAGGACTACAGCAAGACTTGGAAAGAATAGAATGAGACTTTGGACATTTTGAGTCTTCCTTTAGGGAGAAGTCATCATAGACATTAAAAATGTAAGCAAGTGTGTATGAATAAGAAACACAAACCCCAATATAGTCAAATTAAGTTGCTTATCCTTTAAAGTCCCTGAATCATCTTTACTACATATATTTATATGCTTTCAAATTCTGACTCCTTTTGAGCTCGAAACTCAAAACTTTTGCAGTGTTTGTGATGCTTGAAAGTCTTGAACGTAAAAGAATTACTTGGTGTAACCAATGATTATTTGGCTGTGTCTTCTCTCTGACTTGAGAATGGATGAGGAAGTGCACTGAAACTACTGCTTCATATACCTTCTTGCACAAAACATATTGTATGATTTCAGAAATAAACATTGGAGTATTATTTGGATGTCATCAGATTTTGGTACAGGGTCAGAACATAGAGAGTCCTTTTCTTGTTGCTCAAGAAGGCACCTTCAAGAGGGTATGCCTCATCCCTGGAATCATCATCCCTTTGCCCCACCCTGGCAGTGTTCAAGACCAGGTTGGGCAGGGAATTGGGTAATGTGGTCTAGGGAGAGGTGTCCCTGCCCATGGTGGGGAGGCAGGGCTGGAATCAGATGATTTTTAAGATCCCTTCCAATCCAAACCATGGTGTAATTCCATAATTCTATAACTCAAGGTAAGACTGAGGGTAGGTATTGTTCCTGGCTCTACCTATGGTTCTGAACTAATGAGCTTTCAGAAGAGAGTGTGCTTTGTCTTTTATTAACTCAAAGTAGATGTGGGTTGAACTGGATATAAAACAGCATCACAGCAGACTGTAGAGGCGCGAGTTTCAGGTTTTGAATTTGTATTTGTTATTTGTCTGTATTTGGTATGTCCCTTTCACCCCACTACCCCTGGTGACCCCTGTGGTTCCTCCTGATGTAACCTCCCCCTTCCCTTCCCCATTGGGTCAGAGTGTTTCCCTGCCCAGCCCCCAAGCTGGGAAAAGGGACACATGAGGCCCAGTCTAGCTCTCTCTCCCTGCTTCCCCCATGATGAGACAGGGGCTCTGGCAAAGCCTCTTCCACATGGCTGCACTGAATAAACATCCTTATTAACCTGAGAGAGCACGCTTGCTTCTTCCAAGCCTGATGGACCCACACGAACTGTTTCTGTGGTCTGGGGGGATCGGCTAGCCAGCAGTAGCACCCCCCATGAAAGAAACAGCAACTGCAGACTAATGGTGATGAGTCGGTATGATCTTTAGCTATAGTTCTAAAATTGAAATAGGAATTAGAGAGGAGAAGCAAGAGCTCTGACACATTATAATAATTTTATTCATGGTTTAGATGTGTGTATACATGTTACAAATTCTTGCATCATAAAACAACCTATTTTTAGTGAGAAAAGAATCTGCAGTCCAAATGAAGAAACCATCATTGCTTCCTGGCTAAGATATTGGGCTACAACTGCACTGGATCAATAATAAAGTTTCAAAAATTGAAGACTTGGTTTCTATCTCTCACCATTCTTCTCAGATAAAAACTGCTGATTAAGAGTTTGACCTAACCTTTCTTAGCTGTGTGTAAGAAATGAGTATTTCAAGACAAAGACTCCTCAAGTAAAAGATGCTACAAATTGTCTGGGTCCTGAGCACCTTGTATCAAATACAATCATATACAGACATGAAGGTAGATCTTAAAAGGCTGCATGTCCTGAGCATTATATCCTTTTGGTGTGATGGTGAGGTTGTCAGCAAGCTATGACCCAGCACACTCACTCAGGTGTCTGTGTTTTGTTCTTGCTTCATTGCTGATTTCCATCAGCTGAAACATCAAATGCTTGCACAGAATACTGCTACAGTTATGTAAAGCTTTTCAGAAAACATCACTTCACACAGATGTTTAACCTCCAAGCCCTGAAGGGATAGCTCTGCCAGTTGCCAGGCTTGTCAATTAATTTTACATTGACAATCATGCTAATATAGTTTGACACAGACAAGTTTTGCAGCCAGCCAGCCACGTTAGATAAACAAGGTAGATAACTGCAGTTCACTGCAAGATACATCTGAACATGTAGCACACCACAGCATGTCTCATAGGTAGCACTGCTCAGTTTCATATCAACTACCATCCCAGAAGATCATAACTGCTGGTAAAATAATTTTTTTGCTCACCTGAGCACTCTCCCCATTTCTTTTGTGGTCATGTTACCACAAATGTGTTCAGGAAATATGAATATGAAATATGAAATATATCTGAATACTTGGCTTACAATATGAACTGCCAAGCAAGATAAGTACTGCTGAGATATCCCTGAAATAAGTTTATTGAACCTGAGGCACCTCATTCAAATTCTGTCAGAAAACTGAAAGTAGCTTAGAGAAAAAGAACAAATATTTGGGGTTAGGAAGGAATTGTTTACAAGAATACTTTAAATAGGCTGGATATGTACAACTGGGCACAAAAATGAGGAAGGTGTGATGAGGATATGATAATTGGCTAGAATTATCTAAAAAATAAAAGCAAACACAACAGTAGCTGCAACATGAGAGAATGAAAGTAGATATTAGGTTAAAGTAAGTGTCAGCTACACCAGATTCAAAAAAATATTTTTACACCAAAGAGAAACTGTGGACCAGTTGACCCAAGATAAATAAATTGATATCAACTGGAATATTTAGACAAAGGCTGAATACAGCTTTGATCTGGAATCAAACATATTGGCCAGTGAGTACATTTAAAGGTGTATGTTCTTGTCTCTATCTTCAATTTCTGTGAGTCTCATTACAGAGAATTATTGTTTGGGGGTTTGAATGAGATTGAAACTACAGGGTAAAAAGAACTGTTGGAGGTTTCTGTGTTTCTGTTTTCTCCTCTCTCTTGCCTTATGAAACTGAATTAATTCTAACCAAAATTATCACTTTTAGAAATTATTTGAGCATACATAAAGGTTTAGTTTCCCTTAAGATGTTAAATAATTATGAGTGTAGAGAAATGAGAAATACTTTCTTTTTGTGACACTGCAGTAAAAAAATCTGAAACTTTAAAACTGAATATTATGATGAATATAACTGAGCCTAGTGTAAAACCTATGAATTCAAACATTAGTCCTTGATGCTTCCCATCACTAATATACCTTTATGAATTTGGCTGACACCCTGATTTCATCCCAGTTTTTCATGGTCATGTAGTGCAACTGAGGGTGTAAACCACAGTACTTTATATGTATATATTGATCATTATAAAAAAAAAAATATTACAGGATAGCACAAATACTACAGGGTAGTATTGTATGTTCTGCATGCAAGAAAAACTTCTTTATTTCTGCTTGGGCAGACTGCTGTAATCCTTAACCATGGGGACAATCACTCCATAAGTGTCTTGAAACATCTGTATTTCATGGTGTAAAACAGAAGCATGACTTTTTTTTTTTTTTAATCATTTTACAGCAAGTAGAAAAGTCAGAATTATAATGTAAACAAGGGGCCCTTTAGCCAGTGGTTAAACAACTGAGGATTGCATTAGTACCTGATGCACATTGGTGATGATAGCATGGAACAGGCAGTTACAAAAAGAAGATACTATAAACAAAACCATAGATGTTTCTAATGAAAATACTGTTGATATGTGTAAATATATCATTTCTGCCCCATCTTTTCTTAGAGCATAGACTCTCAAGACAGAGACTATAGTTCTGTTCAGCTCTTATGCTCAATCCAGGGTTTTTCATGCAATGTTGAGCAACTAAAAACCTGCTGAAACACTTACTGTATCCATAGATCTCAGCTGTGATAATGACAGCCCCAACTCAACTTTTTAATTATCCAAGATAATGAATGATGTGAAAGCCCTCATCTACAACATATTCCTGAGCTGCGGGATGGGGCCATTTCTGTATCACAGTGCAGCTCTGGTCTTTATCTCATTCATGATGATGACGATGATGATGATGGTGATGATGATAACGACAACGACAATGACAACAACAACAAATTTAAAATAAACATTATTTTTTGTTATTCTGTTTTAGAAGAGCATTTATCTTAGTAAAACTATTCTGCAGATTTGGCTGTTTTAAAAACTGGGCTATATCTCAACTGTCAGACAAGTTATTCAGAGAGCTTAAATTATCCACCAGCTTTTGTAAAAGTCCTTATTCATTAGTTAGAAAAGATTTTAAATTTACTTAAATAAATAATTATTTTTCTGAGAATTATTTACAAACCATTCTGTATAAGTATTATTGTTTTTTACTATATTTGTGTCAGGCAATGCTGAAGATAAGGGAGAAAAATCAGACAAATTCTCAAAAAAATTAAAATTTTTGTCTTAGGAAATGATGCCATGAACTTCTCTGAAAAAGGTGACAATGATGTTTGGAGAAAATCTATAGTTTAGCCACTGTTTTAATATGGATGGCAGAGGGACAACTGTGACTGTGTTGTAGACATTAAGAGACATAGATATCCCAGCTATGAAAGGGCAAGAGCAGAAGTTTACTGATCATCAGTGATGAATGGGTTTGGAGAAGATACAATGTAATTGTTTTGTGACAGATCGTTTAGAAGAGGTAGAAGAATGGAGAAATCAAAATTTTCTGGAAAATAATAGATGGTTAGAGGTGAGGCTGGAGTTAAGATGAAATAGGTAAGCCATTACAACCCGTGCACCTTGCAAAAGAAAGCAGAATAGCAGTCACTATGAGATATAATCCACTTTTTCATTGATCAATGATACAATAATTGATTGTATAACAAGATACTATTGTTTTCTACTTACTGAATTGTTTGCTTATGTTCATATACAGTTGGAGAGAATGGGCTGTGATTTACTTTGATATTCAAAGTGCAAAATGAACTATACAGGTATTTAAGAATCTGCAGTTTTGTTGATTAGTTGTGCAATTTTCAAGCATCTGTGGTTGAATGTGGAAGAATATTTGAGAATATTCTTCCAGGTATGATGCATTTGACAATATAGTTTTGCAATGTAAACACATAAAAAATTGCAGCCAGTAAATTAAAATAAATACATTTGGGATATAAATGCACCATTGGATGTTACTTCCTCATCAAGGCTCTTCCAGCTGTCCTTTTGGGAGTCCATTATAATATTCAGTCTTCTCTTGTGGCTCAGAAAAAAAGGTTAAATATTTGTAGTTCATACCCTCAGACAATTCACAAGATTTCCATGCACTAACAGGTAGTGAGTTCTGAGGAGCTTTAAAGAATTCTCTGTCCTCTGTAAATAAAGGCAGAATTTGTTTCAAACTTGTGGATTTCTGCCATCTTTTTCAGGGAAGAGAGAAGCTAGAAATGAATTGATGAGAAGGAAGTAATAAAAGTGAAATGTTTGTTAAGGAAGCTCGGTTTTCCTTTTGTGCTTCTATTTTTAGGAGCATGCTTCCTACCATGTCTTAGAAACTAAACATTAGAATTCAAAACTTTCCCTCCTGGGGTCACTTTCCTTCTCTCTTTTATTCTTCTCCTTGTACTGGCAATGAATTTGAAAACCTCTGCCAGACAGATCTTTAAAACTCTCATCATTCTTAAAAAGAAATCCAGTGTTGGCAAGTTCTGACACTGGACAAACAAGTCAACAAACATTGAGAAAGTGCTGCCTCCGAGCAGCAGAACACACTAGGGCTGTGTTTACTCAAGCTTGTCGCTACCAGGCTTCATTAAGAGTGATGACATTTTTAAACACCATCTCTGTGGTACTGTGTGATACAAATCAAATCTAGCAGGCACACAAAGGCCTTTGTCTCTGCTCAAGACTTGTACCAACTTCTGTTGTTAAGGATATGACAACATTCTCTGGCTGAAGGAAAAAGACTGCAAGGACCTGATCCTAAACTGAACAAAATGAATAGAAAATTTCTTTTTTCATACTGGTGGGGTTAGTTTTAAGTGTTGTATATATCTTCTCCCTGTCTGCACACAGAAAAATCTGAAGTTGATATACAGAAGGCATAGAGAGACACTATTTAATTCTAGAGTATGGATGTGACCACTAAAATTATTAAATTGTTCCTACTGTTAACCAGAAAGGTACTTATTGCATCTGAGCCTTCCTCTTCAAAACAGTAGAAAACAAATATTTGTCCTGTAACACCATTTTCCATATTCTTGTTCAGCACAAACACTGCTGTATATATTTTTCCCTTCATCTTATTGAAGGAAATTCTTATATATGAAGATAGGAAAGAAGGTCATGATTTTTTCCATTCAACTTTAAGCACATATACACCCCGTATTATGATATTGAAAGTTCTAAAATGTGCATATATGTTGAGCAGCAAGTTGATATATTCATTCACTAAATGGACACTCAAAGAGACACCTTCAAAGAAGAACTATACTGTAAGAGGATGGAAATGACTCACTTTTTCTCTGGAGAAGGGGCTAGACTTAAAGCTATGGTTGGGACCAAGGTAAAATGAATACAATTCCACAAAGAATCAAATTGAATTGAATTGAATTGAATTGAATCGTATAGAATAGAATATTTCAGTTGGCAGGAACCTATAAGAATCATCTAGTTCATCTGCCTGACCAATTCAGAGCTGATCAAAAGTTAAAGAACTGCTATTAAGGGCCTTGGCCAAATACCTCTTAAGCACTGACAGGCCTTCCTCACCTTTCTAGGAAGTGTTTGACCTCCTGTTGCAGCATTTGACATCTAAATGTCCAGTCTAAACATCCCCTGGAACTGCTTTGAACCATTCACACAAGTCCTATCACTGGATCCCAGAGAGAAGAGGTCAGCACCTGCCTCTTCACTTCCCTCCTCACAAAGCTGTAGTGAGCAATGAGGTCACCCCTCAGCCTCCTTTTTTCCAAACTGGATAAATCCAAAGTGATTAATTGCTCCTTGTAGGACATTCCTTCCAGCCCTGTCACCAGATTTTTTTGTCCTCCTCTGGACACATACAAAGAGTTTCACATCCTTCCTAAATTGTGAGGCCCAGAATGGCACACAGGACTGAAGGTGAGGCCAGACCACCACTGAGTACAGTGGGATAACCATCTCTACTGAGCAGCTGTTTGTGCTGGGTTTGCTGCACCCCAGCATGGAGCTCACCCTCCTGTCTGCCTGGGCACATGGCTGACTCTGAGCTGCTGCCAGCCAGCATGCCCAGATCCCTCTCTGTAGGACTGATCTCCAGCTACTCTTTCCCCAATTCATGCTTGTCCCCAGTATAAGATAATAAATATGATATGATATGATATGATATGATATGATATAATATACAAATATAAAGTATAAAATGTGTTATCCATAATGTATAAAAATGCATAAAATATGTGTACCTACACTGTGTGCAATTTTACCTGTTACTACATTATCTGTAAAAAAACAATATGCAGGCTTCCATTTACTGGGCTTTCTGAGTAGAATTCTTAAAAAACTATACAGGCCTTTTTTTCTGAGCAGTTTTATTACTAGCAGTTCAAAAAATGTTTTCAAGTGAGAGTTTTAAAATAGTGGAAAAGTTGGAAAAACACTTTCTAAAAGTGAATTACAGAATTTATTACAAGTCCAGAGAAAAAAAGTACATTTACAATGTGGAAATTACATAGGCTGGTGTTTTCACACATATGTGCCTCTGGATAAGAGCTTTAATTCCTATTTAGGCACTAAACCAGAACAAGCATGTTTTCCATAGAAGCAAATTATAGCAAGGCAATTATATTGGAAAACACACCAAGATAAAACTCTCCAGCAGGCATAATTACATAAAAATAAAAATAGAAACCAATGGCATCTGGATTGATATGAACTGATTCCCTTTGAAAATGTAAAGATACATCTAAATCCTTAACTTCAGAATTCAAGTATGACTCTGAGAAATGCCTTTAATTTGACACATATATTTGACTAGATCTTTATTCAGAGAAGTGTAAACTTACCTGATTCTTGTTTTCAAATGTGTTTAAGCATAATTTATATGTTTTTTTACTGACCGATGACCAAAATGCTTAAGCTGAGATACTTGTGGTGGAAAATCTATTACCAGTGCATGGTTACATGAAATAATAGTTTTTCTATTGAAATATTTTTTCCAAAATGATGCAGATTGCTTGCTAACAGTTAGGAAAGAACTTTAAAAAAATTGTCTTATGTAATTTTTGCAAAGAATTTGTCTTTGTCCAGATTTCAGTGGGATCAGTGTTTGAATTTTGATGTTACATGAAACATCATCTGTCAATGTTGGTGATTTTTGCCAAAATGATACAGTAAAACTTTATCCACTATTTGACAATTATGCCCTTACTTTGTAAAGGCCTTTTGGTGTTGTTGGCTTTTGGGTGTTTTGTTGTTGTTTGGGGGAGATGGATGAGTTTGATCTTGTTTTTTCCCTGAGTACACAGGATTTAGTTTTGTAAGATAGTCATTCACTGATGGGATTTACTCCAGTTCTATGTTGGAAGTTGCTTTCATTGTTTTGTTGTATTTGCTTTCTACACAAAATCGACAGTAGTCAAATGTACCTATTTCTAAAAATGCATTGGAAAGAAACAGCAAGGGGAGGAAAGAAAATCTCCAGATATTTAGGGACAGAGTAACAGAGTAAATTCCAGCAACAATGAAAATTTTATAGGGCTGCACTTTATTAACTCTGTCCATTTCAAGCTACTAATAATTAGCTGAGCTCAAAATGATTGCTTAGCATTCAGCAGGGAAGGTAGCATTTCTCCAGAAGGGGCTTTGTTATTGGAGACTGTTTTTATAAATGCATAGTTTCCTTAATTCCAGTATAATGATCTTTCCTGACTTAGTTATTGTTGTTTTAAGTGGCTAAAATAAGCACACTTGTTCATGTACTTTCAAATGAAAACATGAGTGTTCATGGCATTATATTACTGAAGCTTTCCCTTATTGGCCCTACACACCCCCTTTTTCTTCAGACAGCAGTCTCTAGGTACTTTGATAGTTTATACTTTCTTCTCAGAGTGAGGTGTTGTAGTAAAAGAGTTCCTTTGGCAGCTACCAAAATATGTCACACTAACTGTAACCTTTAAAAAAGGAAATGCTTCATGGAGCTTTGATTGTGTAAACAGCATATTCTGTCCTCAAAATGGGGACATTGTCAAAGGAGAAATTATATGAAAGATGTGTATATTTTTTACTACTTTTTACTTATTTTGATACTTAGAGGTGCCTCTTTAAGACTTCTTTGCTGTATACTCATATTGTTAAAATAAATTACTACTTTTTCCATGTGTAATGTTATTGTGAGCAGAAGTGTAAGAGACATTGAAGTTAGAAGTCAGAGCAGAACAGCAATTCTACAGGGGCTGCAGGGAAGTGGAAGTCTGCAAACACACCATTGTTGTTGGATGAGGCAGGGAATCTGAACAGCATGGAGACACACAAGCAGGTTTTAGTTAGATTCAGTGTTTGCTAAAATTTGGTTTATATCTATGAAGAACACTAGAAACATAACCAAGAGATTACCAAACTGTGAAAATCCTTCACAGCAGAGCAATGTCTCAATTCTTCCTGCTAATGCTGCAGCTTAAGTCTTGCAATACAGATCTTGGATCAAATTTGCATGGATAACAATTTTGTTAATTGCAGGGTGGTTTAATTTAAGAAGAGAAAAATGGACACACTGGCCTGAACTGCTTTCAGCCTTGCAAGATGAACAAGGTTACATCATTTGTGAATGCAGGAGTCCTCAGCTCCTCTCATGTCTCTGAGTGTCACCTGGCTGGGCTACATGTCCCTGAGCCTTTGGTTATGCAGAAGGTCAGCAGTTCATGGGCTCTTGCCCTCACTCAGAGCTCAGCCTGCAGCTCACACTGCAGCTGTACCCTGAGCTCCCTTCACTGAAAGGATTCCTCAAAATTCTGTCAATGTCATACAGAGGCTATGGCACAATCAACATTTTTAAATTAACCATTCTGACATTGTGAACTAAGTCTGTTTTGCAGTTTTAAAGACAGCAACTAAGATCATATAATTCAATAATGAATCAGTTCGAGGTGGGAATATGTCTTAATGATGACATTTGCAGAATCATTTTGGTGGCAAATAATTGAAAATTAGTGGAAGTGAGAGAGAAAAATATCCATCTTGGAAGAGATTTTACATTGCTTTAATTTCAATAGAGCAGTGGCGTGGGGAAAGGGAAAAATCAATAGATATTTTAAGGTGTCATGTGTGGCGTCATTTTTTTTCTGCTGCACAGTACCCTCCCACTTCACTGTGGCAGTAGTAGGTTACTGACTTTCATTTTTTATTTTGTTTTGTAATTACTTGTAATGCAAAGAAGCAAAATCAGAGTACTTTCTAGAAAAACAAAGGTCAGGTTTGACCAGGTGCTTCAGAAATTTTAATCCAATGTATTGTCAGGCATAACTTTTTCACTTTGATTATGATGTTGAGTTTAAAATGGATCATCTCAAAATCTGAATTTGGATTGGATTTTATTTTGAAATTAGGTGCTCTATCCACATTTTACAATCCTATAAACCACTAGACTAAACTCCACTTCTTACTAATACATTCCAAGCCTGCAGCCTTATCTTCTTTTCCTGTAATATATACAATAAGTCAGCTGCCATTTAACCCACTTCCAGTATGTTAGTTTTCCTTTCATCTCCTTCGTTGTCTTCAGAACTGACACCCGTTCACTATTTACCAAAAATGATTTACAGTTTCCAGCAGTTCTCTACCTTTATCATCAATTTTTTATCACTGGATCACAGCTGAACCCAGGGGAGGAAGTTGTTATATGCAACTGAAATTGATACTAGCTCTGTATTTTCAAAGAACAATGTTGCACAAATGAAAGTTCTGCCCTGCAAATAATGACTAAAAAAAAACAAGCAACCCAAACCAACCAAAAAACAAGCCAAAAACTAACACTCATACAGGAAAAGTCTTTACAATTCAGAAGGGATCTGAACTGTTGTGCGTAGTTAACCTGTGTGAAGCATACCATTAGCAGCACGTTTTCTTAATCAACACAGTGTGGTTGCTTTCAGAATGTAGGAATTGTTATTATTTCCAACATAGAAATTTGCTCCATTAGTTTTTTTCTGAATAGTGTCAATGACCTTAAGATGTATTCATCTGAATAAGATATGCACATGCATAATATATGACTTCATTTTCTTTATATTGCTTAAAAGATTTCCCAAAAGCCAGGTAAATGAGTATATATATTTTGAAAAGCATATACCAACAATTATAACTCTTCCCTCACTTCTATTAACTGAGTTCTCGAAACAGTTTTTATGTATTAATTAATAATTATTCATACATAGTCTGTGACATTAGGCAGTGTTATTAGTTCTGGTTTATATCAAGGATCTGGCACTCAAGATAAAGGAAGGATAGGAAAAGTAATTTTTTTAGTAAAAAATACTACATTAAAATGAGGAATTACCTTAAATGATTATACCATTTCCTTTTCACTTAGACTTTATAATAAGCAATCAATCCATTGTATATTATTTGCTAAATTCTATATTCATGATTTCTTAAGAAATAAAAGAATGCAATTCGCTGGGTGAAAGGTCTGACCTGCTGGAATCAAGGGAAGGGGAGAATGACTGTGATCTGTGACTGTGATCTGTGACTGTGATCTGTGACTATGGTCTGTGATCCAAAAATAGGAAACATTTACTCCTAGAGGGGAGGGAAAGAAGTCAGTCCATGTCTTCCTCATACTTTGTAAATTCATCCTGACTGGAGCAGATTGTGATACCTAAAGTCTGGAAAGGAGATATTTGCAGATATTCATTGCTATTTCATGCCCTTCACTTTTCAAAGCAGGAAGAACATGGAACATACAAAGAATTAGGAAAGCTGTTGAATTTTAGGAACTTCTTTGATATTTCTGTCTCAAATGACAACTTTCAGAATTTTTTTTCTCCACTTTTCTCAAAATTATTCATAGATTCCAGAAAGGTTGCATCTTTTTCTCAGAAAGTTTTAATGTTTAATTATACTTTTCAGAAAAGTAAGGAGGGTGGTTAGCAGAACTACTACCTTGGGCTTATTTAGGGACCTTGAGAGACTCCTTTGGAAGGCAGTCCTGAAGGGCAAAGGATTCCAAGAAGGCTTTATGAAGGAAATCTTAAAGGTTCAGAAGTAGGCTGCACCCTTAAGTCAAAAGATGAGCAGATAGGGAAGAAAGCTGGCCTGACTGAACAATGAGCTTTGTCTGGAACTCAGGAGAAGAAGAGAGTTTATAGCATTTGGAAGAAGGGCAGGCAACTCAGAGGACTACAAGGTTGTTATGAGGTTATTCAGGGAGAAAATGAGAAGGGCCAAAGCCCAGCTGGAACTTAACCTGGCTACTGCCACAAAAGACAATAAACATGTTTCTGTACATACATTAACAACAAAAGGAAGGCTAAGGAGAATCTCCATCATTTATTTGATGCAGCAGAGAAACATAATTTAAAAAGATGAAGAAAAGGCTGAGTTACTTAAAGCTTTTTTTGCCTCAGATCTTTAATAACAAGGACAGTTGTTTTCTGGGAACCCTCCCCCATGTTCTAGAAGATAGAGATGAGGAGCAGAATGAAGCAGTCCAAGGGAAAATTGTACATGACCTGCAACACTAGTACGACTTGCAAAAGCCCATGGGGCCTGATAAATCCACAGACTATTTAGAAGCCAGCAGAAGTGCTCACAGAGCCACTCCACTATTTATCAGGAGTCCCGGCCAGGGAGCTTCCAGATGACTGGATATTAGCAAATGTGACACCCGTCTGTAAGAAGGGTGGAAGGAGGATCTGGTGAACTACATGCCTGCCAGTCTGACTTGGTGCCAGGGTCATGGAGCAAGTCATCTTGAGTGCACCATGGCACAAACAGGGGATTAGACCCAGCTAGCATGGGTTTGTGAAAGGTAGGTCCTGCTTGACCAAGGTGACCTGCTTAGCAGATGAGGGAAAGGCTGTGGATACTGTTTATCTGGACTTTAGTAAAGCCTTTGACACTGTTTCCCACGGCATTCTCCTGGATAAACTGGCTGCTCCTGGCCTGGATGGGTGCACTTATTGCTGAGCAGAAAACTGGCAGGAGGGCTGAGCCCAGAGAGTGGTGACTGGAGTTACATCCAGCTGGGAGACAGTCATGGCTGAACGTGAGCCAGTGTGTGCCCAGGTGGCCAAGAAGGCCAGTGGCATCCTGGCCTGGATCAGCAATAGTGTGGCCAGCAGGAGCAGGGCAGTGACCATCCCCCTGTACTTGGGATTGGTGAGGTCACACCTCAAATCCTGTGTTCAATTCTGGGCCCCTCACTGCAAGACAGACATTGAGGGGCTGGAGTGTGTCCAGAGAGGGACAACAGAGATGAGAAAGGTTCTGGAGCACAAGTCCTGTGAGGAGCAGCTGAGGGAGCTGGGGGTGTTAACCCACAAAAAGGGAGGCTCAGAGTGGACCTTAATGCTCTCTACAACTGACTGATAGGAGGGTGTAGCCAGGTGGGGGTTGGTCTCTTCTCCCAAGTAGCAAGCAACAGAGAAAATGGCCTCAAGTTGCAGCCAGGGAGTTTTAGATTGCATATTAGGAAAAACTTCTTCACTGATAGAATGGTCAGACATTGGAACAGGCTGCTAAGGGAAGTGGTTGAATCACTGTCACTGGGAATAGCTAAAAAACAGGTAGGTGCAACGGTTAGGGACATGGTTTACTGGTAGTTTAAATCTTGAGTAGGGATAATGTTTGAACTTGATGATCTTACAGGTTCTTCTCAACCTATGATTCTGTGATTATCAGTTCAAGGAGTTCACTGTGAAATTATCACCAAAATTCAGAATCTAAGGGTTTCTTTGAAAATCCATTCAAAACTGTTAAATATCCTTTGAACATTTTGACTGGAAAAAATGAATCTAAATTTTTTCCACTGCAGTAGGATTTTAGTAACATATATTTATCTACTACCCTGGAAATTCCATCTAGTGCCTGCAAATATATATATATATAGAGAGAGTATTTTTTTCTTGTTGCTTTTCAGATGTAAGAGCAAGCAGTTTTAAAAATATATTTCTTTGTTCTATGTCCCCTAGAACATTTTTTTTAGATTTCAGCAATTCCAGTTCAGGAAATATGGGATTAAGACTTTCTGGGGTGCTCCTATCCTCTAATTTCTGTGCTTCCTTCCCCCTCCAACCCTGTCTACAGCTAATCTATAATAAAGGTTAATTTTGAAAAGCGAGCTCCATAGTATTTACACAATGAAGTCAAACTCTGAATGAAACACACTTGTAAAAACAACAGCAGCCTTTTCCTTCTGCAATATAGGATGTGGTCAATCATTTGGCAATTCAGTTTTGGCACATCATGAACTATTTATTTGTTAAGGCAAGTTCTTGAGATTACAGAAACTCTGGGAGGTTTTTTCCTTTCTTTTCTTCTTTTTTGGTTCTTTTTATTTCCTCCACTGGAAACTATTAAATTTGCAGAGCCTGATGTTTATTTCACACTGAAACATGCACTATTGTATCGATAAATATTTAATGGTGCTGGAGTTCAGTGGATATAGCCTCATATGTTTCTTTTAAAAGGTGTTTTATAACCTGGTGAATGCACTGTGGTCAACTGAGCAAGAAAAAACAAACTCAAACCAAAAACTTTCCACTAAAAGATGACACAGGGTTCAGTTTCAGTTTGAAGAGGGTGTGGAGGAAACAAGTAACCATATATTTTTCTGAGTCTCTCAGTCCTGGCACTGCTCAGACAATTCCATTTGAGATAAACATCAGGGGCATTACATAGATCATAAAAGCATTTGAGCTGAGAAAGACAAGTGCTGGAAAAGATAAAGTTCTAAAAATGAGCTTTCTCCAACAGACTTCGAAAAAGCCCCAGCTAAATCCATTTTGCCCTGAACTGCTGCATCTTCTATGATAGATTTGCTATGACATGTTCATGCTCAGTCTGTAAGACTGGTTTAAATGCTCATGCAAAGTGTTTTCAGATATTTCTGGACAAACATTTGTTGACATTAAATTTTAAATATGTTGTTAAATTATTTAAACATATCTGCCAAACTGTTAGCATGCACTTTACCTAATGTTGAACTTGAAACTACCTGAAATCACTTTGGCAGGCTAGGGCCAAGCTATAGCAGAGCAAAAACCCCTCAGCGATAGGTAATATTGAAAACTGCAGTATTGATATTCACTCCCTTACATTTGTTTCCTATTTTAAACATCTACCGCTCCACTTACTACCTGAACAGACTTGGAAATTAAATTTTACCTTATCCAGTTTAAAGTGGTAACTTAAAATGTCGAAGTAGAATGCAATTTCCAGTAAAGACATTGGAAGATTTCCTAACTGATTAAATATTTCTAAACTAATCTGCCAATCATACTCGGGTGTAATTTGATAAATCTGGAAAGCTGTTCATATTTTTTAAGATATCTCATGGATTTTTAAGTAAACACCACCTACAATGAATTAGGGCAAAATGCACAAAAATCTTGTTATTTGTAAATGACATCAGAAATCTCTATCAAATATGAAGCATAAGATCAATGAATCTTGTAAACAGTGTTGTCTCCTTTATGTTTAAGACTCAGCAGCTGTCAGACTTACTCAAGAACTTAGTTATAAACTAAATATTTTAAGACTAATTCAGGAATCTTTGAGGATATTATCTCAGCCTCAGTGGAACTGTTCAACAAAGAATCATATAGTGTTGCTACCTGAAAAGATGCTTTGTTCAACTAATGTAGAAAGGATAAAAAAGCAAGAGGTCAAACAACCTGTTACCCTGATGGGAAATGATAGAGCTGAAAAATGAAGGATAGGTAAGAATAATAAAAAAGTTGTTCAAACCCATGGTACCACTATCAAAGAAAAACCAAGCTACTTGATCTGCTTGTCGTGAGTCTTCTGAGCTCTTGTTTTTATTTCATGGAGTTCTAAATGTGGGACAACAAAAATTGCCTAAACTCAAGTTTCTACTGCCTGATCAGAGACAACATTTGTGTATCAATATGTATGAATCACAAATATAGTGAAAAAGCACACATTTACAATTAGGACCAGTGTTCTCTCAATAACAAATATGTATCAGGAATACTGTCATACATCAGGAAAATCTCAGTCACAAGCATGTATTGGGTCTGGCATATCTGAGTTCCCATGTCTTTACAGATTTTATTCAAGCACTTTACATAATTTGGGTGTTGAAAATTGTAGATTGTTTTGTGATGCTTTGAGCTGAGTATGAGTTATAGAACTTGGGGCATTAAACTCTTTCTGGACATTAGAAATATGGTCCAGAAAATGACCTCTTAATAAAAGAAGTCATTTCCCTATGTCTATGTTCGTATTTCCCTCAAATCCTCTATTCATCATCACAGATAAAGATCTGTCTTTTTCTCACAACATTACTGAAGTGAAAACTTAAGCTTGGAAGCCAAGTGATGTGGAGTAATTTGCAGTGATGAATAGTGTCTTTTGGGAAAAAAAAAAAAAAAAGAAGGTACCAAAAGTTATATGCACCTGCACTTCTTATTTCACCTATAATTTCAGGGTCTTCCTTGACATATTTTTAGTAATTCTGCTATTTATTCAATTCTATTATAGAAATCTGCTTCTCTTGGTATCATCAGGAAACAGTAGCTGGTTCCTGAATCTTTAAGTCATAATACAAAATATCTTCCTAAAAAAATACTTGAATATTGCTTTGTCTCCCTTTTACTTTATTTCCAAGAATGGATGAATGGATTCAGGATCTACTGTGATTGCACAAAATTATACTGAAGAAGCCCAAACATGGTTATTAAACACTAGTCAACGTCTGTGTGTGTTGTATAGAAATGAAGCTAAAGAAATGAGTTCCCATTACTATTTGTAGACTGAAACTATTGAGTTAAATATTGCTGTAGGTTTCACTGATATGAGAACAAGTTATTTGCAGTATTCATATATGAAAAGTACACTTTCAAGAAGGCTGCAGACTGGGGTCCATGAGAAGAAACCATTTTGCTCCCAGAATGAGTTGTTTTATCACAAAAATTATACCATTTCAGTTTCCATTCAAAACAATGGCTTAGTAATGCTGAGTAATTTGACACAAAGAAGACTTTGCCTGGATGTAATGGAGTTTTACCTTCTTTAATTTGCAATGTTTGCAATTGAAAATCAGACAAAACAACTTTGAGTTCTTTGGTTCCCACTGACTACACTGAGGGAATGTTATATCTCACAGGAAGCCATCAGAGCCAGTACCTCACACAACTGAACTCTATGACTTTTATGGCTTTCACAGGGAGATTTATCCAGTTTTTCTGGCTTTGGTTTTAGCTGAAAGCAAATGCTGCTATCTGCAGTGTATTTGTGAACAGAATGAAAATGTGAAATACTGTAAATCGTTCAAGGCAACTTTTACTCACAGGATTGCTAGAAATTTTAAACCAGAAGCTTAGGTTTGTTTTTGTAAGCATCTGCACTGAATCTCTGAACATTTGAAGATTAACCTGCTGCAATGAAGGTTGTGTGTGAGTTCTTACATGATAACAAAATGTCTGCCTCACTGAGCGCATTGCATACCTATAACTTTCTTTTAAGAAAGATACTCATTAGGGCAAATGTTAAAAGAATAAAACTTTGAAGCCCTGCAAGCAGGACTCTTGTTTCAGTTCTGTGTGCTTTCAAAGTTATTTCTGATGTCTATATTAATTTTCTTGTTTGACTGTACCAAAGTATTTATTATTGTCATAAAATTTGGCCTTTTTTTTTGCATATTTTTCATTAGTAGGTGCTTCAGGATGTAGCTGGTAAGCAATGAGGTAGGAAGAGCATCTACAGTGGTGGTAGCAGGATATCTGCATGGGCTGGAAGCCTTGAAAACATGTAAATTCAGTATTTCAAGTGAAGACTGTTACTTGGACTTTTCCAATGCAATAGAAACATGGAGTGGGAAAAAATATATGTAGTTGAGAATAGAATGTAGATCTGGAAATTATATGAAGGAAACAACAGCACCAAGACTTCAACATGTTGTGCCTGCAGTATATACTGACACAGAGAAGAACTCAGCAGAATGTATGAGCATCCTATTTCGCTCATATCTGACAGAACAATGTGAGTATAGCAATCTCAAGTGGTGAGAGATTGCTTTTTTTCATCTTGATGAGTAGGCCACGTCAGTGCCTTTCTTTATTCTCTAATTACATGAGACTTATTTTCATGAATTTGTATTTTTAGTTTCAATTGGATTTCTACAAACTCTTTTCTCAAGCTAGCTCTCTTCTCCAGTTCTCTCATAATCATTGAAAGTACAACATACAGCTGCTGCATTTTTCTGTCTCCCTCTTGGCCTGGGGAATAAATCTTCTTTAATTCTTGACGTTGAATTCTTCTCTCCCATGTCATACTTGCTTTGCAAAACTTGAGTTTGAACTTGAAGTCTTTTCCACAGATTTTGCCCTTGGATGCATCTTGATCTAATTACTCTCCTTTTCTTTTGTTCCTAATTTTTTAGCTGTCATTTCTATAAACTAAAAAGTTTCGGTTGAGAGATACTTAAATTCTATAGAAAATGACAATAATATAAATTACCAGATAATATTATTACCAGAACTGTTTCTGAGGTATCCAGAATTTTAGTAGATGGGGTAAGGTTCTGCCAAACACTTTTGTCTCTAGGAAAAATTGATTTGAAATTAAGTGAGACACAAAGGGCTGAGAGGACCTCATTTAAGTCATATCATGATATGATAAGAGCAGGATTTCTTCAGTATTTGCTGTTTCAAACTAATCAGATACTCTGTTGGAAAAACGAAAACAATATATCAGGAGGGTGAAGAGAAAGAAACAACTGGAAGGAATAAGCATTTCCAGAGCCATATGAGTAATTTGGGCAAGGCCTTGTTTTAGTTACAATTAAAAGAAATCTCTCACTTTTAATAAATACCACCACTTAGTCCTGGACTTTAGCAATGGAGGAGATTTCTTCAGTATTTTGTAACAGTATATTTCAAGGAAGAGAAAACATTGAAAAAGATCAGACATAAAGCAAAAGTTATTTTGCAAACTCTTACACAGAAAGATACATCAAATTAGAAACTTTTATGTCTCAATTTGAAACTTTTCTCAATGTCTTTTCTTTCATTTAATTTAGAATCAGAGTTATCTTTTTTTGGTTTGGTTTTGTTGTTTTGATATTGAGGAATTTGGCTTAAGTCAGTTGTACCAATATGGTCCTGGACTTTGATTCAGCAGCTGAAATAATGCAAATTAGCAGCCATATGTGCTGGCTATCAATACAGTGATGGATAATTTCCACTCAAATGAGGTTTTGTGTCAAAAAATCTTGGTAACTAAAATTGCATAAGCTCCTTAATCTTCACAGAAATGAACCATCTTAGATACCTTAATTATTTCCAAAGAATTTGTCTTTTACCTAGTTTTATTGATTCTTTGATACAAGAATATAAATGCTTGCAAAAAAGTACTTGGAGGTGAACAGCAGCTTGGTTCTTCTCAGTGTTAGATATAATTGGTCACTGCATGTCTGTGAAATTGTCTAGAATTTCTAGCATATGGCAGATCTTACATTATCTTGATGATGATGATGATGATAATGGTGATGATGATCCCCAGCATCTGGAATCCCAGGGCTCTTCCTGTGCTCTGGAGATATGCACCTGGAAAGCAAAAGTTTTCAAATCTCATGCTGCATAACTGCATGAAGATGCTGCTGTAACTGTATTGCTTGGGTTTATTTGAGTGGAATGGGCAGAGGGCAGGGGAAGGGTTAAAATGAATGAAAAATGGGTCTGTTCCTTTGGATAGCTGCATAAATCTCAAATAGGCCATGGTGCTGCCTGTGTCTTCTTGATCTTATTAGAAAGAATGTGTGTGGGCAGGAAGAGATGAGACTGGGATTTCTTGCAACAGTGCTCTCTGGAGGATCACAAATCTGGTCATTTAAAACTGATTTATTTGGGTTTATTGCACTAGTATTCTACAGTTCCAATCTGTCTTTGCTCCTTTCATATTATTCCTGACCCCTTGATGAGACACCCACATAAGTCCAGATAGTTCTCTTTAAGAATTCAAGTAAACCTTCTTTATTCATTTAACAATTCTGTTGTTCTTTCTTTTTTTTACCTTTTTTTTCATTGTTTATTTTCCTAGAACTTTTTCTCACACTCTTTCCCTTTCAGTTATTGATTTATAATATCTCCAGAGACATCAATAATGATGGAAGAAATTACACTGTCACTTTGAAGAGGAATATTTTACATTTTGTTTTGGGTCTCAAAGTACTTTTCTAACAAATGGTCTAAACATTACAGCTTCCCTATGCATCCAGAAAATATTACTATCTTCATTCTACAGATAAAGCAGAGACAGAAAGTTACTTATCCAGGCTAACACTACAAGCCAGAGTAAATATTTTGAATATTAGCAAAAAATCCAGACAGTTGGTTTCAGAAGCTAGCCAGGAGACCATATTATTTTAATTTAAATTTCTACATCACTGTGGCAAAACTCTGTAGTAGAAGCAGTCATTTATTGCTTTGCTTATGAGAGAAGAGATGGGGAAGGGAAGGGAAGCAGGTAGACACAGTGATAGAATAAAGCAGTGAAAAAAATCTCACTATTTAATTTGAAGGCAAAACAGGGATTGGTAGCAAATACTGAGGCTATTTAATGCTTATTGTGAATTCTTTCATTCATCTTTTCTCGTTGTTGGTAAGGAAGGTAGTGCTTTATCATTGTCCAAAGCAGGCATAAAAATTGCACTTACAAATTATCGGTACATGTGGAAATGCCATCTTTGCAGATTTGCCAACAGTTGGGTTTAGCCCTTGCCTCCCTCTAAAAGCAGCAGCTGCAGCATTGCTGCCAAGCTGTCACAGATGGTGGCAGCTCAGCCATGCTTTCCTCTCTCCATCTCTTGCTTGTAGGAATGGTGAATCAGCCAGGTACCTCAAGCTTAATAGACACAGGCAAATTGACTGAAAATTATGCTATAGTTATGATTTGTCCTCTGTGTTAAGCAACTTTCTTAGATCTTGCTGTCCTGGTTAGACATCAAAATCTTCCTGTGGAGACCCTTCAGCAGGACCACAATTCTGCTCAAGGTGACAACGAGAGATGGAAAAAAAATGTAGCGTTGAGAAGCAACAGAGCTAGAAAGAAAAAAAAAAAGACACAAGTGTGTGAAGGATGAGGCCAATCCAGGAAGAAAACAGACATGAAGTACTACAAATATGTTCAGCCCACCACTTTCCTGGTCAGAAGAATGCATTTTCTTGTCCTTTGATGTTAAAAATTAATGTTTGCATTTGATTTATAGCCAGATCTCTATTCATTTTAGGTAGGCACTAGTTGCCAAAGGATTCCCACTCTATATATTTTACTTCTGGCTCTGAAATGCATTTTAGTAGTCCATAAATTAGGCTCATGAAAGATCTTCAAGCTTCAAATTCACTGATGGTGGTGGGAAGGGTAGAAATTTTGAGCCAGATCACAAAATTTATTGCTACTATGATTCAGAATACTGCTGCCACTTATAAGGGGTAAAGCCTTACTTTTCCCTTCAAATTTAGTAGCACAGCTGGATTTTGTAAAAAATCAACAGTCTTTAGAAATATAAATACAAACAGTTTGAAATAATTGTTAGATTGTGACAGTGGGAGCTTGGGAGTTTTGCTATACTTTCTATTCTTTCTTTAAGATAACAAAATTATTTTTTAAGTATTCAAAACCTGATCTTTCATTAAAAAAATCAGAATTTTGGTTTTTTAACTCTCTTTTTTCTTTTCTTGTGTGTTTGTTTTTTTTTTTTTTTAATCAACTTTTCATTTAATTCATTTTAGAATACCTTTTGCAAGCTTTAGTTCACAACAGTGTTGGCTTGGAAACAGGACACTTTCACAAAATGAAGGGTTTGACCACCATTAAATCAAGCTGAGAATTTTACAAAAAAGCGTGTGTCCACATGTAAATAAGGTGACAAACATTACACAGAAAATCTGAGATAGTTTGGGCTTAAACCCTCAACCTATTATCTAAGAAAAAACATGGTGCCACTTGGCTCACTTTGAGCTTTAGTTGCACAACCTTTATGCACATCTAGGCTACATACATCAAGCATGTAATTGTGTTAGACCAACATAGTATGTTGTGTTGTTGTTTCCAATGCTTTGATTACAAGCTTTTGCAAATAATTTTCCATTTTTCCTTTGTACACCAGAGAATCCCACTGCAGTTTAGGCGCAGGACCACTTGTACCACTGGTTATGACAATTCCCCCAGCAGGAGCTGGACTGTTGGGCCAGACCCACAGGAACAGGCAGCATTTAATCTCATTACCATCTAGTGGCAGGCACACTGAGTTCTCTGACTCCAGCTTCCAAGGTCTATTTTTGTAGTTGCCATCTGACTCCTGTGAAACCTATCATTGCTCTTTGCTAACAGAGGAAAACAACCCGTGTAATTAGGCTGAGTTGGAACTGTGGTCTGACTCATTCCAGCTGACTTCCTTTACTAAATTACATTTTGACTACATTTCTGTAGAGTGTGTAATGTTGGTTCCAGTGGTTCCTGAAACCATTTCAAATATACTTTATGAAACAGATAAAAAATAATACAGGTCACAGGTACAAGTGGTAAAAACAAAGCTTTGGGATCCAGTGACTTTAGTTCTCTTCCTTTGTTGATAAATAGTATGATCTTGGTAAATCATACAAATATTTTGATCCTAGTTATTCCTTTCTAAAATTTGGGTCAGTTTACATATTATTTTAGAAGGCATTTCAGAGGTTTAATTAAAATATGCCATGATAAGCACTTTTAAAAACTTAAAATTAAAGAAGCTAGAGAAATATGGAGTATTGCTATCTATAGCATTATTAGTTTGCTGCTGTGAAGCATTTCCCAATTTATTGATGGACTGTAATTGCACACCTCCCTCAGATACTACCCAGAATAAATCTTTCCAACATAGCAAGAAGGTACACAGAGAATTTGCGTTTTCTGGTCATGAAACTTCTTCAGTTGCAGCAAAGCCAGGACATTCATTTCTTAGTGCTCCCAGTTCCTGAGGGTAGTTTATTCTGTTAGCTCATTTTGCTTCTCTGTCAGAGACCTGTCTTCTCATGACTGTCAAACATTCGGAGCGGGTTTTTTTTATTATTTTTCTCAGGCCAAAGAAGTTCCAGAAGACGTAGATTTATCCCTTCTTATAAACAATTCTCTATTTATTTGCTTTTAGAATAGTGAGATCATCTGCCACAGTGGCAGTACTAGGTGTCATCAGTGTAAACCTCATATTTGTGATGTTGTCAGGTTTGATTGTGCGATCAGAACTGGGGTGCTTCTGTTGGCTCATCGATTCTTGTGGGAACACATTCTAGCTCATGACTCAAATCAATGGCAGAGAGAGGAAACTGCCTCACAAGCAGAAGAGTAAAGGAATAACATCTCTCTCTAAGAAGTAGGAATATAATCATCACAGCATTGCTAAACAGAAGAAGGACTTAGGAGAGACACTCAATTCCTAAAAAAATTACATGAAAACTCAGAGATTCTGGCATTGTATTACATGTCAGGAAGAGTTGGGAATGAGAAGACTACTCTCACCATAAGTACCCTTGCATTAACACCCCTCTAACACATCTGAAGTTGGAAAAAACTGCTAGGCAAGATTCAAGGGGTAAAGCAGGCTCAGGAAAATTTGAAACAAGACTTATGTCAACCATAAAGAAAACTCCAAAGAAACAACTGTGGATTCTGACAGTTTGTGATTATTCTTATACTACTTCATCACATTTAGCCAGTTATTTCAGCATCTAAGAGCCTTGATTGCATAACATGGTGTGGACCATTCTCCCAGCTTGCCACCCTGTATATTGTGAAGTTAAAGACATGGATTTTTTGAAGTTGACCCAATGATAACAGTGTAGCTTTATGTCATGCTAAGATTTTCTAAAACTATGATCCTTCCTTACTTGCTACATACATTTAATTGTATCTAGGTAATAAAAAGAATCCCTATAAGTGAGTGACACTTGGATTTGCAATTATGTGTAGAATCCAAAAGTCCAAATCGGATATCTATAATTTTCATTTGGTGTTTCAGTGCGGAGAATTCAGATGCTTCAAAATGGAAGTGCAGAAAGCCTACAAAGATCATAGAATCTAATAACAAGCAAAATGAATACAGAAGGGTGTTGATAACAGCATTTTCCAGAGCCTGGGTAGAGTTTCAAAATGAAAGAGCTCTATAAATACCTGAGAACCTACAAGCATTTTCTGGAGAACAGATATTTGCACACGTACAACTCTAGGTGACAAAATCAGGTTGCTTTTTTTCCTTTCCCTTTATCGTTCCATATTTCTAAACTAACGCAGTGTCCTGGTTTAGGGCAAATTTGGGAGGAAACCTTTGAATGGGAGCCTTCCAGAAAGCAAATTCCAGAGGCCCATCCCCCAACCAGTTCGGGAAAAGATTTCTTTGGAGAAAAGTGGAAAAAACCTGTTTATTTAACAAGCAAAGTATTCACAAGCATAAAAAGTGAGTAATATGAAACAATGGAACCTATTGTTGTTCTGAAGAGATGGCAAATTCAGACAGTCCTTGTCGTGGGGTGTGGCTCAGCTCACTCAGTCTCTTATCAATCCCTGCTGCAATGGAAAATGCCATCCTGAATCCCGGTGGGCCACAGGTGTGAGCTCTGGGTATTTTCTGGGTTTTCAGTACAGAGCAGAGCTGAATAGTTTCAAGAAAGAGAAAGGCCACCGTCTGGGGAACTTCTCTGCCTCAACTAGCTAAAAACTAACTAAAAAGAAAGGAGAGCTTTCTCCTGCTGTCCACTGCAGACAACACTATCTGTGAAGGATGCGGGAGCAAGGGCAGTTTCTGGTAACAAACCCCACACTGCTTCTTTTTTCCTCCCTTTTGCTCTGGAACTAGTCTTAAAGGTGCAGAAGTTCATATCCAGCATAAACAGAACAGACGACTGGGGATACAAACATCATAAAGTCACCCAGGACACAGAGGCTTGGTGAAGGAAGGTTGCAGAGAAACTTTCCTACAAGCTAGCATTATGTGTATTTTCCTAAAGGGTAAATCTGATTTCCTCGAGTTAACAAGACCAATGGATATTCCATTCAAGAGCAATGCAAGATACAGGCTTGAGAACTACCACCAGATTTAACTAGGTGGATCCATATCCATGTATAATATGCTATCCTTCTCAATCAACAGTTTATAAGATTCTTCTGCCCCAAAGAACTTGGTAGACTTCTCTACAGTTTAGCTGTCTTGGCATCAGCAATCTCTAAGGTTACAGTTCTAAAGCAGTTTTATCTAAAGTGAAAGCATTTCCTTATGCAAGCTCTTTCGGTTCTTGAAAGACAGAGAAAATTACTCAGTTCTGGGTTTCAGTAAGCTATTACATTAATTTGTGGCTTTTGCATTCTCTGACGTGTCCCCCTAGACCACTACCCACGAAATCTTTGTGATTGCTAAGTACAAATGAGATGCAGGTGCTTAGATATTGTGATTACTCTGACCTACTCAGGATCAACCAGAGACACATAAATTTAAGCCCAGCTACTGTCTCCTCCTGTGCTCCTGATTAATTTTTTAAAGCTATTTTTACATTTCCACATGCAAAAAATAAATAATTTTCTCATGGTCTAAGTCAGAGTAGTACTATTACATGAGGGCAAATAGGATAGGAATCAACATTTCTTATGACTAGGAAATTTAGAAGCTGTTCAGAATTAATCTCAGAAAATTACTAAATGCTTAGAGCTTTGGGCTATGCGAAGTAGAAGAGCTATTAAGATTCTCTTGGTTTTGCTAGAAAGGCATTTGTGTAAAAAATATACATAATCTTCCCAAGGTAAAAGGACTCATTCAATCCTCAAGGGCAAGATTTAAAGCCAGCATTTGTCTCTGTGATTGCCCACTGGCTCTGTTCCTACTGGCAGCACAGCTTCACTTGAGCAGCGCTGCCAATGTGACTATTCAGTATTGTTTGACTTGAGCCACGTTAATTTCTGGCTGGAGTTTTTAGGTGTAAATCCAGAATTCCTGGAAGGCTTGGAGGCCAGCAGCAATAGCAAGCATCACCTGATATGTTATGATGCCAGCTCCAAATTTCCACTGCAAATTTCTAAGGATGCTAATGAGTATAATGAGCAATTGGTGGAAAGTACTTCTTTTTTAGTGCAATAGCAAATCAAATTTCTTTTTGAATGAACTGACATTATCTCAAAACACAATCAGAAATTACACATTTTAAATGCCTAGAGATTCTGCTTTGTTTATCCTTTCTGTGGGTTGGCTGAGAGTAAAACAATCCTGAGAATCCCATTCCATTGTAGATTCTTTTGCTTGGATTTTCTGATCATAGCTTCCCCTAGCTCTCAGACATGTCACAACCTTGAGGAATTATGGTCATTTAATCACCATTGAGCATTTTCATGTTCAGCCTTCAAGCAATGATGTTTAAACTCCTATTCACAAGTGACAGCTGAATTCACTTACTCTCTATTGCTTTCTGTGTAGTAGTACTTTACAAATAAGCTAAAGTTCACCTTTCTCAACAAAGCATTATATCAGTCCAATGACCTTCTAGGGGCATTTTTTGGGTTTTTTGTTTGTTTTTTTTTTTTTTTTGTATGTCAGTTTATAACAAATGATTCAATATCAGTATAAACCTGAAGATCCCAAGAGAATAACAAAGGAGTCAACTGGGAGCTGAGATACAGTTTGCAGAAAATCGTTGCCTCTAAAATGCTTGAAGAAGACAATCTGTGATCAGCCTGCCGATATTCTGTATTCTGCACAGCTTCAGAAAATACTTAACTATCTGGCCAGTAGCAGAGTAAGACATTTCCAAAGAAAGCTAAAATGAAAGTTTAAACTCCTCTGTGCTATGTTCCCTGGTGATTTTTCTCTTTTCCAAACATCTTCATGGCTTATTTTAATTCATTTCCAAAATAGACTGAAAAAATGCTCCTAATATCAAATAATTGGGTACATCTACACTGCTGTGAAAACCAGTGTTTCAGACAGGGCTGGAGGTCTAAGCACCTTACACATAGGGAAACATGATTGGTCACTGCACAGAGATGTATGTGGGAGATCTACAAGGAGTTTTTTTCAGATGCTATTGTGCTTACAGAATATTCCAGACCTGCCTTCACACCATGTTATATAACATGACTATCTCCACCTGCTTCTGCCCTTTGGAAATATTATATGATCAACAGAAGTTGTGGCATTACTAGACCAGGAAACAACTGACCCTTAAATTCCACCTGGGTTTAGTCTACCTATGCAACTGGATGTTTTTAAATCTGAATCTCATGGGTATCCCTAGTTTTATAGACATTGCATAATCCCAAAGCTCTCATAAAGATACATATATATATAGGCTGTGTATAAGCGTGTGGGACAAGGAGAAAAGATGGGTATTCATTTCCAGGAGCTATACATCAAAATCCATGTTCTGGTGTTGTCTCATAGAGAAAAATCATGAAATCATTTGTTAAATTAAGGCTCAAAAAAGGGTGAAATTAAATGAGGTGGTGACTGAGTTTGCAGAACATAGGATTTTAATCAATGAGTTTTAGGAGAAATGTCATATATAACAAATGGAAGTTAAAAAGAAATCTAGTGGAGCATAGCATGAACTTCACCTTGAAAGGTTCAGAGGAAACACTTTGTACAAGGAAATGTCTCATGATAAACTCTACAAATATAAAAAAAATATAAAGCTGTATTTCAAGTGAGATTTTGAATGGGGTAAAACATGTCTTGTTTTTTGCTTTATGCTTTTTTCCTCTCTGGAGAAAGCAGAAGAGTATTTCTGAGAATAGATAAAAAGCAAAACAGACCAGTAGCTATTTGGAAAAGGTAGGTTTTTTATTTTGTTTTGATTCATTCTAGTCCCAGAGTTCTGGTTTAAGTTACATCTGAAACAGAATGATCGAGAGAAAAAAAATTAGAGAGCACTTTTCTATCAGTTCTGCCATCAGTACTTGGGAAAGGGGAGATTTACATGTATATCTCCTTATATGTGAGATATACACTAAGATATGAGCTTTGTGAGTGAGTATTGACATCAAAAGGGAAGAATAGAACTCTTCGTGCATCATAAAACTTTCCATGGAAATTATATAAGGAATATGCATGAATACACTGAAAAAAATTTAAATGAATTTACCAATGCACAGGTAGATTGTTTTACAAAGGTATGGGTAATACTGGGAGAAAAAAACCCATAAAAGTGTGATTATAATTAAGATACTTTTCTGAGCTTCAGGCACGTTGAGATCAGTCCACTTTCTCATAAAGGGACCAGACTCATTCCATGCAATCTCTTGGTGCCTCAGTCACGTACCAATAGATATAATAACCTTTCCTTTCACTCTCACTTTATCTTTTTTGACATTTGAGATTGTCATCTCTTTGGGATTTGGATATGTTTTAACACATGTAAAAGCCAATAAATTTGCAGTCAAATGTAAAGTAATCTAAATTAGGTATAATGCGTCTGTGAAATTTAGGAATTTTACGCTGTTGAAAGAACATTCAGATTATTTCTCTATACCAAAATTTTTTTCTTTAATGTCTGTGTTTTGGAATTTAGCTTTCCTAGAGTTTCTACCAGAATTACTAATTTACATTTGCAGCATTTGTCTCACTTAACAGTACAAGTAGATCATCGTGTCTTTCATATGGTCATCAGAAATTATTCTCAAAATATTATACTGGGCAAAATATTTTACCAGTTTTTACCAGCTGACCCACTTATCTCAAACACGAGGATTTTTGTTTATATCTGGTCTCTGATCCAGGAAAATGAGATAACCTGAGTTGTATATTCTGTACCTCAGTAAGAGTTCTTGTCCGACATAATTTTGTACAACAAAGACTGGCAATAAAAACCAGAAAAGAGAATGTTGCTATATCCAATGTTTGTTTCATATCACTCAATTCAACAGGATACTAACAGATAGTACACGTATAAAATTATGCACAGAGACATTGACACAGCATATGGAAAAACAATAAGGAAACTCAAGCGCTTGTCATTCCATTCTTGGAAACTTTCAAAGCATCTGTACTTATGTTTTGTAGGAGAGGTGATAATTTTTTTTCCTTTAATTTTTTTTAATTTTTTCTTTTTTTTTTTTTTAAGAACTGCAACAGAAAAAAAAATTCTACCACATTCTCAGTTTACAGAATTAGCTACCAGCCTGATGGAACTCAGGAGAAAATGGTGGCCAGCAGAAAAATTGTCTTAATGATTCAAAGGCAGCAGCAACCTTAAATGAGGGAAAAATTAATGGTCCATTAATAAATCTAGAGAATATCTTTCTTTTTTCTTGAAAATAATTAATAATTAAAAAGGGGGATTGGCTATTTTTAAAAGTTCTATAGTTATGACCTTATTTCCACTATGATGTGATTTATAAACATTAGATAAAATCAACAGCTATGTTGAAGTGAGGTTATATTGACTTTATATGAACAAATTACATTATTACCTTACATGACATCATACCTTGAAATGTGTTAAGTCTATGTGAACAGACTGATATCAACAATGCTTGTAACAAAAATCTGAAGTGTTAAAGATTTTCTTGAAATCCTGAAAACCGAGAGACTTTACGTGCATTTGATCAGGGAATGTATATTCAAAGCCAGCATCAGCTTTAGCTAAAAGAGACCTTAAGGTGACCACTATAACAATTATATAACTATAGCAATGTTTCTATATTGTTCTGACAGACACAGAATGACATCATAACTTGTGCATTCACAAGGTCACCAGAGATTTTGCCCAGATTGCCACTTCTGTTTCAGTTTTTATCTCAGTTCTGCCTGTCCTGGGGTCAGGATCAATGGTGCCAATTTTAAGTAATATAAATTTCTCATAAGCTATTGTTTTCACCAGTGCTTGTGACCCAGACCAACGTGTGGTGACCCAGAGGGATTTGAGGACTTCTATAAATATCATATATTGAAAGAGTAAAAATACAAAACTTCTGACTCCAAAAGACTTTAAAAAAACCCTCATACTTTTGTACCAAATAATACCTTGTAGGTTCTTCTCAGTACAGTATGCATAGAGTAGTCAAATTGCTTCAAGCTCTTTTCCTCATTTGGATATGCTAAGTTTATATAAAGAAACACTTTATATACATTAGAGTAACTCCAGAATTTAGTTAAAAATCTATCATGAGTCTCAAAATGAAATCTTGAGTTACTCCACCAAACATTACCTGCCTTGTTAGCATTCTCGTGCACTGGTTCTTATTCTTATTATTGGGGGAATAACAAGGTCATACCAGGGAAAAAACAAACCCAACCCAACCAATAGTTAAAACGGATCACAATAGCTGCTAGGTTATGTAAATTGTTTCTTAATTTTGCAAGGTTCTATCTCTGTCATCCATGTAGTTTTCCCTAACCTTTTCAACCATCTTAAGCAATACCTTCCACTGTTATTTGTAATCTCCCCAGGCTTTAATTAATTTCCACAGACCTGAAATCATTAGTTTGTTGATTTCAGATTTATTTTTAAAAGAAACTTTTGTCTAAGTTCTGACTATTCTCTTGAAAACAAATATTTTACAAGACAGTTCACTGAGGGAACTGACAGAGTGAAGAGTTTGGTGAGATTATATTGTTTCTTTTGGGAGTCTAATTGATTAACTTCTCACCTTTGTAATATTTAATAATTTAAAGAGTTGGGATATGCAATGCTTTTTGGTTCTTTTATTGGCTTGTTTCACACAAATATTTTTCCTGAGTGCTTTTAGTTCCAGTTACAAGATTCTGGAATTCAGTTTAATCTAGTAACTATCCCTCTCTGGAAGCAGCTAGAATTGTCATTAGGCAAAACTTAAGTTAATAGGATTTTAAATGGGTATTTTCAATTTTAGCAGATTAATTTTGGTATGGCTTTTAAGAAAGCAAGACACACTTAATGATTTGGTCTGCATTGATTCATTCCTTACATTATTTCTGGTTTTAATCCATATAGTGCTAAGAAATGTCAGGTTGTTCCAAGGCATCTCTTCAAATATATTTTTCATTCTGAAATGAGTGACATTGAAAAATTCTGGAGATTCAAGTCTACATGAACTTGATAGTCAGTTTCAAAAAAATAGTACAGAAGAATTTTTGTAGATATAAATAGATAAAATTTTAGTATCCTTCAACACAACCTTGAATATCTTTCTAACATTTTGCAAAATTAATTTTTGACTGCTGGCAAATACTGGTATTCAGCTGCCTCTATGTCCTAGACAAATATGAATGTCTTTTGAATAAGAGATACATTTTGAATGTTTCATTGATATGTTCTGGGTTCTTCACTCATTCACATTAATGAGAAAATCCAATATAGTTTATTTTTCTGCCCATGGAAGTATTTTTCCAGGCACAAGCTTACAGACAGGTAGCATGCTGTCTCCTAGCAGACAGAGCAATAAGAGTAACTTGAATGGTGGCTTGATAGGCACTCTCACTTAACCTGGTAAGGGGACATAAGACAATTATGTTAAAAAAGTAGCCATTAATTTATCAATTACAAAATTGTTGTCTAAAGCGAGAGGATCAAAGAACTTTTCATGGATGCTAATCTTCTTATAGCACAAATGAAATCTGGGGAAGCGTAATCACAGACTTTTTTTGCATTCCATATGTATGGCCTAGATGGTGGAGCCTCCCACAGATATACAGCGACAAAGATTTTTTAACATGCATTTAGGTGTTGGAAATCCTTTCAAGGTTTGTTATGATATTATTTTTGATATCACATATGTTGTTTTATCACAGAAAGTAAAGTTTGAGGTGATGAAAAGCAGCTCCCTTCGTGCAATGTTTAGTAAAGAGTTTCTGTTGACATATCAAACACATTGTAGAGAAATAAAGTTGTTTTGACTCCACTAGAATACCTTGCATGCTTCCTGAAAGAAAAGTTTGTAAATTATTCATAATAAATTTAGCAGTTATATGAAGTTACACTACTGTGAAACAAAGTAAGGAGTACAGATGAGTCAATCTTCATATATACTTCAGTCCACCTCCAGTCTTCTCACCATTTTTTCTTTCAGACCTTCAAATGTGTAGTATTAAATACTGTAAAGAGTTGGTTAGGTTAATAAGACAGAAATAAAGATAAGAAATAAACTATTTCATTACTCCTCCACAAGACTGTTGTCACACTTGATTCCCTTTGTATGCCCCCTTTCATCAATTTCACACAAGCCATAGCTTTTTAGGATACAACAGAAATTTTTCAAAAATCATTTGTCCATGTGAAATGCTTTTGAATGACAACCCTAATAATTCTTTCTATGGAAGTAGATGCGTTATTTGGAAATCCAAAGAAATAACACCGGCCAAACGATGGATGTATCTGAGTTTTCTTATTTCTTATTTCTGAGTTTTCTTATTGTGCTTTGCACAACTGTTAGCTCACTTACATAGGAAGAAAAAGGAGGGGTTTAAAAAAACAACTTTCAAAGCCTCAGGTTAGGACACGTGAATTATAGACTAAGGTCTGAAACAAATTAATATTTAATACAACTTTTCCTTCTATTATAGACACACTCCTTACCAAATTCTGATTGGTAAGAAAACTTTTATGTCCAGTCAGTAATAGAATTACAGATGCTATATATAAAATATTGAAAACCTCCTGGTCCTGTGTTGGACAGGCCTCATTTGCCCTATCTGTACTGCAGCTGAACATATCAGAAGTCTGCTGCCTCTTCATCTTAAAGATGGATGCCTTCCATCATGTTCCTTTTATTTTATTTATGACTTACTCTTGTTGATGTAGCACTAGCTAACCCTTCATATAATTTTGGAAAGTCTGATGCTTTCTGTTTATCACTAGGGGATGAGACATAAGCTCTTGTAAAGAGGACATAGCTGAGGGCTAGGTTAGTACCAACTAACCATTATGTTTAATACAGTGCACAGTAGTCTATACTCTTAATTTTAGAAGGTTTAGCTCTGTCAAACACATCAGAACAGCTGAACTTGTGTATCTGAACAGAACTCATATACATAATGAATATGGACATCAGAGATTCTAGTACTGACTGCAACACTCAGTCATGCAGAAAATGACTACTGTAGATTAGAGAATGTTATTGATCTTTGTTTCCATCATCCTTTGTCTTTCCTTTTTTTTTTTTTTTCTTTTTTTAATTAAGCATAAAAATGCTATTCAGAGATGAATTTTCAATTTATTTTCTTTGGAATGGCCATTCAGACTTTACAGTATTAAAATAATGTGTTTCAGGGAGAGAACACATGGACAAGAAGAACTGTAAACCACTAATTTCTTCATATGGCTATATTGATAGAGTTCCATTGCAAAATTGACAAAATAGCACTTTCTCAACTGTGTGTTAGCCCTCAGGGTCTTGGATGTACAATGAGCAAAACTTAACCTCAGGGAGAAGAACTATATTGTACACATATATAATGCACTAAAAGTGAAACAGCAGACTGGCAGCTCTAATACATGCTGCAGGGCAACATCCTACAGTCTGAATGGAATTGTTCTCCATCTGGAATTTCAGGGAAATCAAAAACTTTCTTTTACATGGCTATGAAAATCTTATGATTTCTGTTGTTTTCCACTCTATCTCTTGCACATATTTTATTAAAAATTATTTAAGTTCATCCTTGAGTAGCCACAAGCCATTTAGGCTCTAGATCCATACAACAAGCTATTTACAGTTCAGCACAGTACTGTTATAAGGTAAAGAAGGTTATTATGGTATTATTGCATTGCAGTCCCTCCGAAGTGTTTCTCTTCATTTTTCTTGCTTTCCTATATATTCTATAACTGCATTTAAATGTTAATCTTGATCCTGCTCCAGATGAGAAAGATATTCTTAATAAAATATAAATTTTATGCAAGACTAATACTTGGACCATATTAATTACAATCCTCAGTTAACTGCGATGTGGAATGGATGTTCCAAATGTAATTTATGGTTTCCTCTTGGAGCAGTTATTTCAAAACTCCCTGATTACAGGCACAGTTCTGTAAAACACATCAAAGAAAAAAATTCTTTTCAAAGCAAACATTTAAGGTAGCAGCTATACACTTTTTTAATTCTGACAGGCTTTTGTCATATTTATATGTTATGTCTTCTGCTCCAAAAGGATAACAGCCTATATATAAAATGGAAGAAAATAGGGAGATTTTGAAGAAAGAATCATAGAACAAGTTGTGGTGGAAGGCCCTTATAAAAACCATCTAGTACAAACCCTCTGCAATGAGTAGCAACATCTTCAACTAGATAATTTTTCTCAGAGCTCCATCCAATCTGATCTTGAATGTTTCCAGGGATGGAGCATCTACCACCTCTCTGGGCAACCTCTGCGAGAGCTTTTCCTAGTAAAAAAATTCTTACTGTAAAACATTTTTTCCTTACACCTAGTGTCTTTTAGTTTAAAAACTCTACCCCTTGTCTAAAGAGTGAGATAAAAGGTGTAAAGCAACATAGTTAATTTCAAGTGTTGTTTTGCTTAGGCCAGTTTCATACTCCTTCATTTAGTGTGAGTGGAGAGTGAGTCCTCGCTGTGAACGTTAGTCAACTTTACTGTAAGAGAAATCAGAACCAAAACCATAACTTGCTCTGAAAATTTTCAATTGCAAGGTGATGGATTCTTCTGTTTTTCCTTTACTTACCTTCAAATAAAATATCAAACATGATAGCAGAAAAAACCACAAACAAACAAACAAACAAACAAACAAATTGCTTCACTGTTTTAACACATGGAGTGTTGCAGGAGAGGATTGCTCTGGGATTTTGACTTTCTGGAAAACAGAAATCCAAAGTTCCACATTTATTTTCAGTGACCCTCCATTATTAATAGACTGCTAATATGTTTCTGAGTACTTAAGTATTCAAAAATAAAATTCACCCTTAGATGCTTGTTTGGAACCTTACTGCTTGATTCTATGTCAACCTATAAGGTTGTTAATCTCTGTGGACTAAATTCAACATAGCGTATATAGGTCATCAGACAAAACCTCCACTGAAATCAATAGCACAAATAAATTACTCTGGTGTAGCATGTCACTCTGCATTTGATTTGCTGATCCATGGTTACTCTGAACTGTTAGCTTCATTTACTTTTATTGATTATTACTGTGAAATGCTTACTAATTGCACATCAGATTTTAAAGGTGCTTAATTGCATACTTTAGACTAGTGTTAAATTCCATACATTGATTATCTGTGAATTCTGTGCCAGGGAGTTCCATCTCTATGCCATGCTTGTTTTCTGTAATGTTATGGGCTATATCATTAGCTCAATCAAAGTTGATTCTAGAATTACAGTAACAGAGATGGAGGAGAAGAGAAGCTATGTCCATTTTCAGCATTTGAATACTAAAGGCAAGATCAAGTTTTTTAAAAAAGATGAGTGATCCAGATCCAATTTTTGAACAATACACAGTCCAAGCAGTTTGTATCTCAGAGTTAAGCAATGATTAGCCACTGTGTCTAACAACTTGGTGTTTAACCTGTGTGTGGGTGCTCAAGCCATAGAGCAGAAGCAAAAACTCAGTCAGAACCCTTAGATACCAACCTAAGTTAGAATTCATTTTCCGTACCTGCCTTCTTCTGGGAAGTGGGAGATATCCACTCTTAGGTGACTCAGAGAGGAAAAGTTGGGCTCTGGTAATAAAAGTACTCTATGACCAGTCAGATGCTGCCAGAAACATTTAGTGGTAATAGATGGGAGACTCCAAATTCAGTGACAAAAATACGAATTGGGTTTTCTCATACAATTAAGAAATTTATGTGTGACCCTACCTACCATCCACAGCCCAGTCAGGTCTAGGGGAAGGAATTGTCTGGTTAGGGTGAAACTGTCCAGACCTGTAGTTATCAACCAAAGTTTGAAAGTGGGTATTGTACAGATGTTCTGTATTCTTAATGGCAATTTATGTGCATTACAATTTGATTCCTTTTTTGGTTGTCCAAATTTCTTTCTTGGTATCCCTACTTGCGTTTGAACATAGACAATCCATCATTTAAAAATAAGAAAAAAATTATAGGAAGTTTTAATGTCTATGCCCATCGTATTTATGGATGTTCTTTTTGAAAAATATTTTAGCTACAAGTCACTCTCAATTTTTTTCAAACAATATTCCAGTTAAGTGAAAGGAGGCCTGTGAGAGTAACAAGTATGAATAAAATGACAATGAGAAAGAGCCAATAAAATTACTGGAAATTTAACTGACCAATTTCAAATCTGAAAACAAAGTTAGAACTGAAAACTGGTTCTTATTTTATTCATGTGACTTTGCTAATGCCTGTAAAAGTATAAATTACGTTTTGCTAATGTGTTCTATCTGGAGACTGTTAAATTGTTCTGCAATAATATTGTCTTGGGTAACTTTGTGAGCAATGTGAGTTTATAAGGGTCTGATGGTCAGTAACCACAGAAATGAGGTATAATTGTAGCAAACACTGGAGTAATGTGTTAAAGCTGCCAGGTTTCCCATTACAACAGGTAAAAATTCTCCCTTGAGGTAAGCTGGCATAAGAGTTCTCAGGTCTGAGAGAAAATAAAGCATCCAAATGCTCAACACTTTTGAGACATAAGAAGATACAGAAAAAACAATCACTGCTTTGTCTACCTCTGCAAATTTGAAATAAGAGCTTAATTTATTAAAAATAACATTTTGGTAGTAAAAAGTCCTAGCCAACTGAATTTCTGGTCTTGTTGAGGTCTTTGAGGTATGAAGTTAGATCAGGAGTGATGAGGAAAATCTGGTATTTTAGTTCAGACCTATTAAATATTTGAGAGCACATGCTATCTGTTTGTCATTGCAAAATGAACCTTACTGACAGCTTTTTTGTTTGCTGCCTGGGTTTCTTAATACTGGAAGCAGAAATGTTTTAGGAAGAAGAGAAACCTTACAGCCATGAGGTCACTTATTTGTTGTGTGCTTTAGGTATTGCTAACCAGTGCTGTAACCTCTCCTTGCCCTCCAAGCTGGAAACTGAGTGCTGGTCTGGTCCCTTGCCCAGGTCCTTAGGTGGAAAGTGGTCATGTCCTCCCATGCCTCTCCAGTGTGCCAAACACTGTAACAGGGTGCAAACAATCCTTCTGGTCTAAGCAACACAGCTTTTAAACCCTTTAACTGCTCCTTGGGCTACATTGCTACTGAGATGAGTAACGGCATAAATGACCACTGGGAAAGCACAGAGGGCTGTAGTATATTGCACCTAGTGCAAAAAAGACGAAGTATGAACCACAAACCACAAATCATGCTCATGATTTGGAAACAGGTAAATATTTTTCTGCCAGATTCCCAGACAGTCATAAAAGAGGTAGGAGTACCCAGATGACAAGGTCCTCTATGCTAAGAGTCATCCAGGTTAAAAGAACAAATATAAAGTAAACTTCTCTTCCCCCTCCTGAAACACGGGACATTCTTGGCAGCTTTGTTTTGACACTAATGTGGAACTGTGAACATTTGGCTCCAAGCCAGTTCTGGGTAGAAAATTGCTGAAAGAACACTTTCTCATATGGGATTTCTCTGATATGCAAAGAAGTGGAAAATTATATAAATTTTAAGAGGAAAAATATTTTGTGGTTGTTCATACCCCAAACATAAAGGTCTGTGTATTGAAGACAGCCTTTAAGAATTTATTGATTGTATCAGAAGCTGATGCTTGATTTCCAGCCACACTGATTTTGCATCTGTCCTCTTGGATAAGGTGAGAGGTGATTGCCAAAGTGGGAAGTGCACCAACAATCTTCACCACCTGCCACAACAAGATGTTGTGACTCTGAGCATATCTAAGACTTCTCTAATTTATATTCACAGACAAATCAGTGCTTTGCAATGTGGGGAATGAAGGAACCTACTTTTACCCAAGCAAAAGGAAGAGTATCAGTTCTCCAATCTCTGAATTACTCACAGTTCACTTCTTTTTGTACAAATTTTATGCACAAACTGATTAACTTCAGTTAATTAAGGGTAAGTATTGCTAATACAAAATGCATTGCTTTTATTTTCTTTGAAGTATTTCTGATTCCTTGTGCTCAAAAAAACTCATTTTGGATTTATCAGGGTAAAGTACAGCAAAATTTATAAGAGCAGAACAAAAGCAGCCAGCAAAGGCTAAAGGATGGGAGATTTATTTTTATAGCTACATGGAGGGAATCAGAGAACACCAATGATTTACAAAACCTATTGAAGTACTAGAAGAAAAGGTTATAAAATATCCATGAAAATATTTATGGGAGATATCAGAAAAACATTGTCAGAGAGATTTGGCTACGAGAGTCACCACATAGGAGAAGTAGGAGGAGGAATGCTAATTGCTTTTAAACAGAAAAATCCCTCTGATATTTATGACTATTTTTTAAAAAATAAAAACATGCTGGAGTAAAAAAAAAATAACCCTCATTACTTAACTAAGATAGCAGAAAGTAGAAATTGCTTTCCTCTTCAAATGATAATGACCAGTAGGAACTTCTAGAAGTGAAATGACAAGAACCACTTTGAGTTCCCAAGCAAGGCTGCCCTTCACTGAAAGTTATGATGGCAATAGTTGCAGTAAGTTTTGAAATGCGGAAGTTGGCAGCTTTGGGGCACTGGAGGCAATGGAGGAAGGGGCTGCCAGAGCAGGACAGTGCAGGACCAGCCATCATCTCTTCGTGTCACACTGTGCTGCCTTCCAGGGCTCTGCTGATCCTCACTGCAGCCACACAAAGGCGAGAACTCTTAAATCCAGGAGGGTCCCTCACCATCCAATGTGCTGACAGTCAGCACAGATTGCATGTACTGCAAAAACACATTCTGCACTATTTTTACTTTCCAAAAGTGATCCAAAGCAGTGGTCTGAGCAGCACTCAATGCAGCTAATCTTCAACACTCATCAGGGATGTTAGAAGTAAACAGCTGCAAACAGAGCTGGTTGAAAAATTTTAAATACATTTTTATGTAGATGTACTCACTTTACACAACACTGAATATATTCACAAGCTACTGGTTGTCCCTTTTTCTTCTTTTGTTTCCTTCTTCAATTCACCAGTTTGTGCCCAAAAAGGAAAAGAAAGCAGAGAAAAGAAAGGATGAATGACAAAAGTAAAGGTTACATAAACAAAAATTATCAAATTAAAAAAGGGAATGTTTTCAAAATCATAGCAGATTAAGACAAATATTCACTAAAAATTAATTAAAGGACATTGTTAACATTAAGAAAACTTTGTTAGAATTTGTGTGTCTATACAATTTTAGAAAGGTCTAAACAAAAAATACCCCAAAACAAAAACCAAAATTACTCTCCCCCAAAACTAGCAAAACCATAAACAAAACCCCCAAAAAATCCCAAAAGAAAAACCCTGAAAAATTCCAACCTGCAAAAAACCCCAAGTAGAAGAAAGGTTCATCTTTTTGTTACAACAAAATGCCTATATAAACTCCTAAAATACCTTAGGTGCTGGGCAAGTCAAGTATTAATTTCCCAGGTAAGGTTATTATGGTCTTTAAGAAACGCATCTCATTCTGTCACAGAACAAATATTCAGATTATTTTGAAATCCAGCCTAACAAGGAAGCTCAGTGATGAAATAAATGGAGGTAACTTGGCTGCAAATAAAAATTTCCAAAGCCATGGGGCAATCTCATTTCACAGTTTAAAAAGTAGTTCTTTTTGTCCTGTTTTTTTTTTTTGGAATGCAAACCTTTATGTATAGACCTATTTTTTTGTTTTCCATTAACAACTTTTTAATCAATTAGAGGACCAAATTATCCTACATTTCTCTCTGTCTCTTCCTTCTCCCTATTTCTTCATTCTTTTTCAATCAAAGGACAGAACCATTTGCCAATAAAGACAGAAATTGGGGTTTGCTTTGTACTTCTAAACACGCCTCATCTCCTTGAGAGCATATATAATGTATTCCTTTGTTGAATTTAGAATAGAGCCATGAAACTGAGCAAATTAAGTGTTAAAGAGTTGCCATTTCACAGTTGCAAGACTCAGCCCCTATAAACCCACACTGCCCTGGAGTGGGTAGCAGCTCTTACACCATCTTGGTAAAAAAAAAAAAAAAAAAAAAAAAAGTATGACAACTATTTTTAAATTTTCTTTAATATATGTTAAATGAATATAATGAGGTTAGTGACAACGCAGCATATTCTGTGATTTTGTGGACTAAAATAATAAATGACAATCAGATTTCACTATTCATTCATCTACTTTCAGGTGAATCTCCATAACTGTGGAAATCTAGAAAGCTGAAAATTTATAAGAAAGCTTCTTTAAATTATAAAAAGGATCTTTTGTGCTACACATCTGTAAAATCTAAAGTGAGTGCAATTTGTATACTTAAAATTAAAAACAAAGTTAAAATTGAGTGAAATGTACCATGGTTTTCAATTGCTTTCAATTACCATTAAACCTTTTTGAGAGCAATTTGCATAATGTTTCATAAACATGTAGTCAGATTAACCTTTTTAGTTAATTTATTCATTAGCAGTAAAAATTCAAAGCATCTCTTATGAGAAAATAATGTCTTGCTGTTAAATTACATGGAAACAAAGCAATTGGGACCTAGTTGCCTCAGTTCTCCCTGTGTCAAAGCACAAAACAGTGGAGAGAATAAAGCCCCTCCTGTTAGTGGAGTGTTGATTAAATCGCCTGTTTGTGAACAATTAGCAGTATTACAAGAAGATTAGGTGAAGTATTAATTAGAAATGGGTTAGAAGAGTCCTGCCTGGAGCAGGTACCTGCTAATAATGGAAGAACAAAAAAGTGTGAAAAAAGACAGAAGGTTTGACTCTTTCTTATGTCTCGTAATCTCATACATTCTGTCAATGGAAAGTGTGGTAATTCAACACTGTTTTTCTGTCGCTTTATGACTCCTTTACATGTCTGTAGCTGGCTGCTTGAGACAGAGAGGAGTAGTCACATTCCTTTCTGCCCCAGTGTGGTCTCCGTCCTTTATTTTACCTCTGAATGAACTGAGGTTACATCATTATCCATATGTGGGGATGTAAAAAGTTATTGAAGTTTGGACACTTAAGTGGTATTTTATTAGCCAGGTTCTTAAGGAGTTTTCAACAACAGATTAAACTTTTCTCATGAGCTGTAATTGAATCATTTTGAGATTGATCTTAGGGCATTTGCAGGTCTATCACTTTGGTAAGATTATACAGCATTGGGTGATATAGTCCACAATCACATGTAGAGAGCAGCTGCTCAGCTGATGGAGATAGAGCGGAGTGAATAGTTTGAAAGTTCTCATCAGTTTTAGACCTATCCTTACATCTCTTCATTAAGAAATAAAATGAAGCCTTTCTGTACACATGCTCTGCCATTTGGCATAATGTTATCTATTGTCTTTAGAGTGTATCTAAAACAAATATACTATTGCAAGGAGTGGCCCCATCTTTAACCTATTTACTCAGGTATATGTGTGAATATTTAGATTGGGACATCTGTTATATAATATAACTCTATTAAATTTATAATTCCTTCCAAATTTAAATGTCAGGACGATCAACTTGATATTTTTACACTTTCCCATCTCTTTTTGTGGGTTTGCATATGGATGTGGGTTTGCATACGGAAGAGATACACTGATCAAGATTTCAAAGTTCAGGAAAATTTCACATTCCTGTCTGGTGATTCCAAGTAGCCAGATTATACCAGTGACAAGAGAATGTTGAGATCACCGAGTGCACAATTATGCAGAAGTATTAAATTATCCAATATTAAGTATTATTCATGGTCCTCTTGCATTGCTGTCATATGCTGCTTAGTGGAATGTTGTTGACTTAACTGATGTAAATCAGCCACCAAATCTGTAACTATCTCAAACAAGTCTGTGGAAAGAGTTTTAAAAAAATAAATAGATTCTCTACAGAAATTTAAGAGATTAAATGTTTAAGGATGGTTCCTTATCTTTTAAGATGCTTACCAATTTTCTAGTAGAATTATATATTAAATAGCTCTACTGTCTTTCAACTAATAAACAAAAACAAGCCAAAAAATCAGAAAAAACCCACAATGTGTTCATACATAGAGGAGTTTAAAGATCAGGAGGAAAACACAGTGCTTTTTCTTAGAAAGATCTCATGTGATCTTAACATCATATTTGCTGTGGGTTTTTTTTTTAACCTACCTTACTAACCACTAGAGAAGCATGCAAATTCCATGACTGACACAGTTAAATAGAAATCCACCAGAGAAACAGATGTTTTTGATGGGCAATATCTTCTAGGAATGATTTTCAGATTCTTGCTCCATTATTAAGAATTAGAAATCAATGAAGTTAAAAGTAGGAATAATCTGCCATGTACAGAAATCACTAAGTTACCACTCTATAAGAATGACAATGTAGGATTTGCTTGGGATGGAAATGCCAAGTGCTTCACATAAGCACATGCAAAGGCTGTCAAACACCCTCTGTGCCGAACTGATGTTTCACTGGAAGCTTCCACCACATAATAGATCTATGTTCTTTCTATTAGACACATCATTCCCTACAAACTGCCTGAAAGCAGCTGAAGCAATCACCTCAAACATGATAATAAATTTCAGTCATATGAACCGTGAACATTTAAAGTTGGAATGCTTTAGTATAAAGTCTGCTTCAGGAAATCTTTGCTTTGACTTTGATCAAGAAATCACATTGTAAGATCATAAAATGTAGAAGACAACTTCAGATACTGTTGCAGTCTTCCTGACAGAATCCTAAATACAATTGTATTGTCTCCCTAAGGAGCAAAACTCCCTAAGGAGCAAAACCCCCCAAGGAGCAATTAATATTATGACTGTGGCACTTTGGGTTATTTTGGGAAAGGAACTGGAGTCAAATGGAAAGCAAAGCTCACTCTTCTTAATAAAAAGGTTAAATACTAAGTCAAAAGGCAGAAAATTGGCTTAAAACACTGCGGATAAAAACAGAAATCTATTTTAATTTTGAAGTGCCTGCCCTGAACAATTGCATATCCACCTTGACAGGAAAAGCTTCTCTTAATGTCTCCTCTTGGAGTACCTTCCATTATTCTCCATAAATCGTAGGAAATTAGACATACTTTAAGGATTGTAAACTCATTTCCCTCTTACAAGAAGTATAGTTTCAAGTGTTTAGACGCAATATAAACTAGTGTCTATTTAACTAAATTGCAATTTCCAATCATTGTACACATCTCTTTATTTCAATGCCAACTTCCATAAGAAGACTCCTACTCTTTCAGAAGAAAACAGGCATTTGAATATCTGGGAAGAAAAAATGGTGTTCAAAAAAAGAGCTCTTAAAAGAAAATCTTGAAAAAACATGATGAAAACACAGGTAAAGATAGGATTCTCTTATCATAGATGAAATGAGATGACCCACTGTATTTTAAAGCAACTTTTTTTTGTCAGACATAATAACTTGCTAAGTTTCAGTAAATATGGCATATTTGGAGTAAACAAGAGGATTGCATTTTATGTGACACAGTTCAGTGGTACCTTAAATTGCAGGGCATATGAGAGATTAGGATTCAGTCAGTTTGCTGCCTAAATTCACCCAGAATCTGGGTAGAAATCTCTTCCTGACCGCCGAAGCCCTCTCTCTAACTCCTTAGTTATTCTGAATTGGCATCATATCCATTGGAGTCACTCCATGAAATATAAATACATACTCATGATTAAATATCCATAAGGGAAAGTAATTGAAATTGTCCTCTATATCTTTGATGAGCTTTCCTGTCAGTGGATCACAGACTAATTTTTAATTATGCTGTCCTACAAGTCATCTTCCAGAAGAAGTGTGCAGAAAGCCTGAGTTTTGTTGCAGTCTTGTGGTGCAGAATGTTCCTAATTCACTCCAATGAAAACTCAGATAAGCACAAATATGACTTCAGCCCAGACATTCACTGAACTTGGTAACTATCACTTGAACAGACATTTCAGCTTTTATGTATCCAAGGGAAGGGCTGATGCAGGCACCTGTCTCACAACCGTGAGTGCAGAGCTGGGCAAGGCACTTACCTCTGCTTCAGTGAAGTGGCAGGAACCCTTGTTTGTACAGCACTTTCATGAAGTTAGGCAGTGACAGGGCTTTCTAGGTGCCTAATTCTCCTCATGGGCAAGACACAGACATGCTGTGTAGTGGTTTGAAAGCAAAACAAGTGAGAGGCTTCAAGTCAGAAATACAATTTAATAGGAAGAAGAGAAAAAAAATAATAAAATAAAATAGATACAATAATACAAAAGACCACTGACAGAGTCAGAATACAACCTGAGTGGGATGATGGAAGCAGTGATCCCATAGAAAGGTCTGGTAGCTCTGATCTTCTGGGAATCCAGTGGGTAAGGTCCCCCGTATTGTCCCAAATCCCAGATTATATCCAGGTGAGAAATCTTGGCTCCTCCCCCTGGGTGGAGCATCTCACAATGGGATAATGAGTCATACAGGGGGTCTTCAGTGGCCCATTAAAGAGAGATAACTCCCGGAGGGAGTTACCTATGAGTCATGCAGCAGGCCTTTAACAGAAGACCCATTAACAAAAGACCCATTAGCAGAAGACCCATTAGCAGAAGACTCATTAGCAGAAGACCTATTAGCAGAAGACACCTTAACAGAAGACTCCTTAACAGAAGAGGGAGTGGGAAATCTGGACGAACACTGCTTCAACAATTGGTTTCAACAGTTCATGAAGATGGTGATAGAATACTTTGTGCATATCTTATACTTGCAACCCAGGACATGCTGCTGGGTTTAAAATCTTTAAAATCACGAACTGTATAAATCAGCTTCTTGCCTTGACATACTAAATGACTGAGTAGCAATTAGTTTAGATTTTACAGTTGTTTCCGTTTTATTCTGTTGATTATGTAGCTTTTGAATATCAATGTAGATATAAAAGGTTAAAATTTCCTAAATGTTTAGGAGACACAATTATTCCCTACAAAAATATATTCATTAATGTGCTGTTTATCTCCATCAACTTTTCTTATTTTATATACATTGTACTTAGATATATAAGCAGACCATACATATGCTCACAGAGATGATCTTATAATTGTTTATATCACACGGAGATATAGATTGACAGGACAATCTAATGATCTGCATCATCTTTTTTCAGACTATTTATGAATAATCTTCATTTTGGTCTGCAAAGACTGGGAAAAGGAGGCAGAAGCAAAAAGAAATTTGTAAATAACCTCCCACTCGGAAATGGAAGGTGCTGAGCTTAGCATGCAGCAGCACATGGCACATTCAGGGAGTCCACATATTTTAACCACAATAGTACAGCTGCAGTGCTGTCCCTGTCTCTCTTCTCCTTCCTATTTTCCTTCTTCTTATTCTTTCCCTGTATCTCACTTCCTTTCTGTCTCTCCCTCCCTCACATTCACCAGTCCATCCTCTTTATTGGCCAGATATCTAACACTGAGGTTTTTCAGTGTGAGATCTGGAAAAAAATGGAAACTAGTTACCTTAAAGGTTTCAAAAGGAGTGGAGGACAGTATATATAGAAATAGACAGCTTGGAAGGTTAAGACTTCAAACACTTTCAGGTTTTGGTCTTGACAGAATATGGATAGGTTTGTATTTATTTCAACTTTTTTTTCAAATGTATTTAGAGGGTGCATTTTGGTCATGGACATCCATGTTCTTATTGTAACATAATCACTGTTTCTTGATTAATAGAGTTTTATTTTACCATCTTGTCTGTGGGTAATTATTGGGTTATTAACAAACAGTGTAAAATTGTGTCTGTATTTATGTATGTGCATGTATGTGTGTACGTGCATGTGTGTATTTTACTCCATCTTTGTAATACCTCTAAGCGAATTCACCTCTAGGGATTTCTAAAGTGATTTAACATTCTACTTCCTACAATAACAGCATATTTCAACACAAACACTAAATTATTTTAAAGGTTTATTTGATTTTATACTCTCTTTATCTGTCATGAAGCTATTTTATTCTTCTTCCACTTATATGAGTTTAGACTATGTTTGTTTTAAATTTATGTAAACACAGAATGGAGAAAAATGGAATATAACCATTAGCTTAGTGTACTACATCAACTTAAAACCTGATTCTAATGTCTCCATAAATGAAATAAATGGAATTCAGCACCAGGTGAAAGAGAAAAGACCAAATAGAACGAAGTCACTGGCTGCTAAAATTCAAAACAGCTCAAGATTTCAAGGTACAAATGCAAAATTAGGACTACTGAACTCTCTGAGGGAAATGAGAAGGGGCTAATGTTTTATTCTTCTATTACTGGATGAACATTTACATTATTATTACTAGGCCAGCTGAAGCAATGTATTTTAAAATTTATTCCCTCAGGAAGAAAAAAAAAATCACACTTTCTGTAATGGGAGTAAAAAGGAATAAACAGGGAAAATGTAAGAACACAAGGATATAATCCTAAATCATAAAAGCATAATGCTGAGAATAATAAAAAAAAAAATTCAGCTGTGTATGAATGTTCTTCAGTTGAGTGAGACTGGAGCCATTTGTAACCATGGGTTCATAATTGTTAAGGTCTACAAGGCCCAGATTTTGCTTGAAACAGAAAATACCAGTGCGAAACATACAATAAATAATCATAATATCTGTACTAAAGATCTATACTCTGGTGTTGAACTTGTGGCCTAGAAGACAAATGAACAGGAGCTAAACTCTATATTTTCCTTATACCATGCATATATTATTTCTCATATTCAGCTCTCAGCAAACAAGCTTGCACAAACTGCTTGTATCGACCTTCATTCATTATTATGTTATGTTTTGTTGGGTTTTTTTGAACTTGAAAAATATGTATTTTTATATCTATGTATGGATGGGTATTAACTGTAGTTTCTTGTGACAGGAAAAGTAGTGTGGATACTTGAACTAAACAGGGATACTCTGAATTCATGGCATGATTCTGGTCTGCAAGTATCTGATATTTATTTTATGAATTTAAAGTAGTCATCTGACGTCCTCCTAGGTGTTGTGAACACAGTAGACTATAGGCCTAAACTCCTGGATTAATGTCAGTATGCAACAAAAGCCAAAATTCTCACAAGTTGCTTTCCACCACAGAATTCCCAAACTGAGCAAATAGAGGCAAGCCTGGTGACACCTGTAACACACTGTGGAATATTAGCTACAGTTTGTCAGACACTTTTTTACACTGAGGCATGTTTTGTGAGTCACTCTACCAAAAATAAGAAGAATACTTGTAAATCAAATACTTGATTTAAGGTGTTGAACTATTTCCCAGCTCTGTAACACCTGAATAACTTTTTCTTAACTGGGTCACAAAGACTGCAGCAATTCATCTACCCTTTGGCACTTCTCTTTGGAGTTACAGAAAGGCTTCTTTGCACAAAGTGTTTTGGTAGTTCAGGCAAGAGCAAGGTTGATTAACACGACAAATATGCCTGTGTTCCAGGTAGAAGTTCTTTATCAAGGAAAATGTTTTGGCAGTACTCCCTAAATGTAAGGAAACACCAGCATTGTTCTGGTACTCTGGAATTTATTCCACAATCAAGTCCACCAAAATGAACATTATTGGCATGACTCAGTGCTACATACTGTCTATAAGTGAATTAAGTCTGTCTTACACATCCACAGTACTATAACATAAAACCGTGATGCTGTCTAAAGAGGCAGGCCTCTCTTCTCTCTTATCCTTGCCTATTTCTCAGCTCTGATTCTGACAGCAAGGGCTTTCTTGCAGGTTCTTGTTCCCAGAATAGGATTCAGGAACTGCCATGACTAAAAACTAATCTCCAAATCTTTACTTCCTCCCCTTCCCTACCCACCTCCTCACTTTGATCGGTTCACTTTCTAGCCAGCTCAGATGTGGACTTCTGAAATATGTGTGGGAAGACACAAAGACTGTCTGTCCATATCCATGGAGATTTATGCAGAGTTCAAGTGACTGTATAACCACAGCTTAAATTAGGTTAGTTTTCTCCGAGCTCCTGCTGGGCTCAAGGGAGAAACTGTAGCTTCTGTTGTGATTCACCATCTCCTACAGGTTATAACATAGGATCTGTGAACTGCCTTCTGAACCTAAGCTCAGATGCTTAAAAGTAATAGTCCCCTAAGTGTCAATGCTCACTTTATTTTCATCTTTCACCTGTTTTAGCCAAAGTTTTATGATTGGTCTGGTGAAAGGATATTAGAATCTGGCCCAGACTCCCGATGAACTCATGCTAACAGATTGTAAAGGATGTAATCTGATTCTGGCATTTCCCCTTCTGCATTAGAGGATATACATCTACATTCTTCAGATATTCAGAAACATCTTCAGATTCACTTTTCAGAATGCAAAGGATCCATAAATACTAATGCAATGACTACAAAATCAATGAAAATATTCACACCACAATAAAGAACCAAATGGGAAAGACATGCCATGAATACTATTGTGCACTGTGGCTGGAAGTTCCCTATATAATGGCAAAGAGCTGTAATATGGTTGTTTTTTATCATCACTATTATCCACTAAAAGTTGATTTTATTGTATATGGTTTTTGTAATTCTCTCTGTGGGCTAAGAAGGTGACATATTGCATGTCTCAGAGATGGTTTTTGGCATTTCTGTGTTGTCTCAAACTATGTGCAAACTGTGAGACCTTGGAGAGTTTCTGGGCTCCCAGTCGTGCTGTATCCTGACTCTCGTATCAGGGTGAGGTTTGGACTTGTGCTATTTGCCTCACCTTGTGTACCCCGGATTTTGCACAAATGGAACCCAAGTGGTGGACAGACAGGAGGTTACAAAATGCTTCATCCAGACCCTCAGCCTGGACTGGTGTTTCAGCATGTGCTAAACATGCACTCTCCGGTCATATTAAAATATGGTCCCTGTATAATCAATGATATTTTTTCAACAGATTCTCTGATTTTTAATTTTACTGAAGCAAGACAAAATTTTGTATTAATATGCAATTCTCTACCATTAGATTTCAACTGGATTAATCAATTCGATTTCAAGTTCAATACTGAACTTGAAAGGATAATCTTATATTTTAACACATACTACTTATGTTTTTAATATTAAATTCATTTTAGCTTCAGTACAAGTTGGTTTGCTTCTATCAATTGCAAAAAGCCACAGCCTTATTAAAGGTATTTAGAATTTAATTCTTTACTTCCAACTTCATAAATCACACAAATGCACTATGTCTGGAGTACTTCTGGCAGGCTGTTACAGTATGCTGGCTCTAAATTGTGGACAACTTGCACAGTGAAATTTGTCCCTTTCTCCTCACCCTGACTCAGACACCCAGAGTTATACCACCAATGATATCTCCAACTTCAGAAGTTAGACTTTTCCCTTTTTTGGATACTCTCTAGAGAAAAGGAAGTGTGGATGTGGAAATCCCTTCTCATCAGGCCCACGCAGAAGACAGAAGATTTTTTTAGAAAGTTAGACTTTCATGAATCTAAGGGATAACAGTCTTTGAATGTTAGGCATTTTCAAGAGGTTATTGCGTTGGCTGCATGCCCATTACCAAGGAATTGTACAGGATGCATATTCAAAAGTTTCCTGATTGGAAAAGCAGAGTGAGTTGGGTTATCTGGGCAGTCATTTACCTGAAGTCAGGGTAACATCTCAACCTTTATGAAAGAAAGACATGAAAAGTTAGATTTTACCTCCTGGGAGATAAAGGAAAATTTGGCTACAAGTTAAGACTAAATTCCAGCAGCTTTGATTGTCCTGTTAGCTGGTAGAAAACAAGATAAACCTCTTTTAGAGAGGGATGAGAAAAGAGTAGGGGGCGAAAAAAGACAAATATATGAAAAGGAAAAATTCTGTGGCAGCCAGGAGGGTCAACCATGTCCTGGAGTGAACCAGGCACAGCATCACCAGCCAGTGGAAGGAGAGGATTTTCCCTCAGTGGTCTGCACTGGTGTGGCTTCACCTTGAGTGCTGTGTGAAGTTTTGGGCACCACAATATGAAAAAGACAATGTAATTAGAGATTACTCCAAAGGAGGGCAATGAGGATGGTGAAATTTTTGGAGAAGAAGCTGTATGAGGAGCATCTGAGATCATTTGGTTTGCTCACCCTGGAGGAGACTGAAGTGAGTCCTTATTGCAGTTGCAGCTTCCTTGTGAGGGACAGCAGAGGGGCAGATATCAATCTCTTCCATCTCATGAGCCGTGACAGGACCCAAGGAAACGGCCTGAAGCTGAGTCAGGGGTGGTTTAGGTTGGATATCAGGGAAAGATTCTTTACCCAGAGGGAGGTTGGGCCCTGGAACAGATTCCCAGGGAAGTGGTCACAGCACCAAACCTGACAGAGTTCACGAAGCATTTGGGCAATATTTTTTTGCATGTGGTGTGTCTCTTGGGGTGTCCTGTGCAGGGCTGGGGGTTAGACTCGATGATCTTGAAGGCTCCCTTCCAACTCAGCATATTCTGTTCCATGATTCTGATTCTGTGGTTCTGAGAGCACATGTACCTAACAACCTTTAATTTGGAGGACATTGTAGAAATATGTCCATTTTAAAAAGAAAAAGGAAATTAATCTGGTCATTGTAACAGCCTTCTTTTTGACTAAATAAAGAAAAATCATTATCAATTTTTATGTAATGACTGAAACTATGGAAACTATTACTCAAATGAGAGAACATTGTGACAAAGCCAGAGAAAGTATTGAAGTATGTGGACTGGGGAGTTTTCCAGGGCTTAAAATGCAAAAGTAAGATGCATATTTATTATTGTGTGGCCATATGTTTCATTCCATTAATGAAAAAGATAAAGCAGAGAAGGCTGCTGAAAGCCAAAAAGATAACAGGAGAAATGTTGCTAAGGTGTCTTTGAGGGAAAATTAAAATAATTTTTTGGAGCAGATGGAGACTTAGAGAATCCAGTATGTCTCCTAATATATATGCTCAAACATTTTCACTGGAATATTACCAACCTCTTCTATTAGAGTCTGGCAATGTAAGGATTTTGAAGCTGTTGGTTCTGCTAGATTTCAGACTCTCTCTGATACTAAAATACTTCATTAAGACTGGAAAATTTAGTGGGAAACAGAAGTAGCAAGTTCAGATGTATTTCATGAAAAGAAAAAGAATAAACTATTTTCACGGGAGTGTTCTTTTGTGCAAATAAAGAGGAAGAGAAAAAAATTGGTGTCAAGATATATGAGCATAATTTCCACTAAATAGTATATCAGTCAATGTTTCTGTCAATAAACATTCCAAAATCAATGTGAGAATCTTAAAACTCTTTTCTATATGATCTAATAGACAAGAAAAAGCTTGTAGCAAGTCAGCCTCTGTCAAGAGACACACTCATAATTCTGCCTATTCTGTTCATGAGCTCAGCAATAGCCAAAAAAAAACCCCAAAACAGAGTTTGTAATAAACCACTAGGTAACTGCAAATGTATAATTGGCACAAATATGTATCTAATTAAGTAAAGACTATTATGTGATGGCAGATTCAACAGAGGACAATTAAATTCATGTTTGATGGCTGATAGGTCCTATGAGTTTCTCATTGTTTAGTCTGTGGTGTGGTGTGCTGTGGTGTCGCTTTCCAAGATGTGGAGGAAAAGGTGGCAGCACCAATTGAGATTGTGGCTTGTCCTGTCCTCTGAGCTTCTGGCAGCTCAACAGAAACCTTCTGTGAGGAGGAAAAATTTGAACTTTTCTGGGTAATAAGGCTATGGGACCATCATTAAAATTTAGGTAAGCATGAGGAAAGCAGAAAGCTTGCTGCGGAAGTTTAGGCTGAAATATATATATTCCTTATGGCTGATTGTCGGCATCTGGGATGCATATAGAGCCTTATGAGCTCTGTACCCTCATGTCTCTTTTAAATAAACAGAGTAAAACAGACAGTCTTCAGAGAAGGTGCATTATTATAACCACATATAGATGAATCACTTCTATAAGGACACGTATCACACTGTAAAAACACTTAGGTGTCTCCACTATAAAAAAGACAGCTGAAGGGGAGGTGTTATTTAGACCTGGATGGATCAGTTTCAACCTGACAGGGTCTTTCCTACTTGTAGCAACAAATAAATCTAACACCAATTCTCAAAAGTGATGAAAAGCAAAATGCTTTTCTCGTGACCTAGATAGTGCTGTGAGGCTTGTGTAGGACAGAACTAAACACAATCACCTGCAAAGTGGGTGAAAAAAAAAGGACCCATCTTGTGGGGGCAAGGAAGGGAAGACTTATCTTCAGAACTTTATTTACTCTGGCTCATTGAACAGCTGTGGGTTTATGCTGCTTCAAGTGCTGCTTTCCTGTTCCCATATATATGCTTGTGACTTCCAAAATATACACCCTTATAAAAAGTATACTTTTGAAGCCTACTGGTGTCTATACTTAAAAAAGCAAAATAAAATATGCAGAGTAGATTCCCACAACGTTTTTGATTGCCTAGGAACTGGTCACACCAAATTAACTTCTACACAGATGTGGCTCAAGGAAAGGTTCTTTCTCTGTATGGTGAGCTTAGTGAGCCTAAGCTACTGGAAAGATATATTTGTTGTATCAAGCCAGACTCAAAAAACCTTTTATTAAGATAGAATAAGATCCAGAAAACATTTGTTCTTGCTCTTTCTATCTGTTGTGGGTGATTCTTGTAAGAATTTAGGTAGTGAATACTAGCTGAGACTTACACAAATGGCTTTCAGACTTCATGGATATTATAGAAACTTAGAGATTCACAGCTGGCTCCTCATGATTCTAACTTTCAGGCTTTCAAACTCTTAGGTATGACAACAATATTTCTATTTTCTGTCTTTTCTACATAGGTCAGAATTTTGGGCCATGAAAATATGCACTATGGACTTTTAAATATTTTAACAACAAAAGTAAACAAATACTAATTATCTATATACAGAACATGGAGTTGTAAAGAAAAACTAACTTGTCTTTGTTAGTGAGCTTTTAGTTTTATTTGGTTTAGATAGTGAGATCTAATTACCAGGGGAGCTGGATGGGTGCTCTCTTGCCTTCTCTGGAAATTAAATGTGCACATATAATTTTATAATTATTTGCTTTTTGAATGTGTTTGGATAGAAGGAAAATTATTGTAGTTTTTCTGCAGGGTTGATGGAATCTGAGAAGAGTTGAGGAAGGTAGGTAGCTCTGGAGGGTACCTTGCCCCACTACTCTGATAAAAACAAGTTCCTCAGGACCAGATGAAGCCAGGTTTTGAATATCTCTGAGACAGACTATACAGTTTCTCTGCCAAGCCTTAAAAGAATAATTTATTTTTCTTATGTTTATGTTTAAATCTAATATCCTGTATTTTAATTTATGCCCATTGCCTCTTTGCCTACCACTGAACATCAATGAGAAAAGCTTGGCTCAGTCTCTACAGACTCCCATCAGATATTTACACACATTGATAAGATTCTCCCTAAGATTTCTATTTGTTTACTTAAACATGATAGAAATTATTATAATTAAAACTTCCTTTCAGCACAAGTTATTCTTTTAAAAGATAACTTTATTTGCTGAGAATTTAAATAATTTTAATAATTAGTAATTCTTCTTAATATCTTTTTTATAAATTTAAAATTAAATTACACAAGGAAATTTTTATTTCAAACTTTTTTCCAATATTCAAAATGTCTTAAAACTATTTTTTTTTCTTTTAATAACTTCTGGATTTTGTAAATTGTTTCTGCCAATCACACCAGCTTTTCTTGGATTATTAAGGTAGTTATCAAAAAGTTTCTAGCATAACACATGAAATGATGCTTCGATTGATTTAAATATCTATTAAATATTTGTCTAGTTCTTAGATCAGAATCTGTAGTAAAAATTTATATTTACCTTTATGTGATTTTGGAGGTGAACTAAAGAACAGATCTGCACTCCTCATGTTATATGCAATTTGTTGGTAGACATTTTTAAGACGTTGCCCTCATTATATGTCTTGTCAGCTCCTTCTTATTTTCAAAAGTTTTTGTAATATTTTTAACATGGTACAAAATAAGGAAATATCAAATTTAGCTTCAGTGTTTAAAATACTTCATTAGCTGCTTTTTAGGGTGCAGCTGTACCAATTGTAGAGGAATACAAATTTTGTCTTTGGTATTGTTTCAGTTTCTGACCAATTATTAGGCACAATGAAAGTAAAATCATAGAAAACTGTAAGTTTAATTTTCACATATGACACTGTTTTCAAAGAGCAGAATAAATCTATTAAAATGCGTACAGCATATTTTAAATCAAACAGTAATAAAACTTAAATTCATTATTTAGCTCATAGGATGCTTATAAAATATTTCATTTTTAAGTGTGGTCACTATAATTTAAAATAAAAAAGAATTTTGGAATTCAAACTCTGCACTGACATTAGTTTATTAAGTATTTTGCAGTTACAATTTGAACTGCAGTGAATAACTCTGATGGCTTACCTAAATCACTTTATTAATTCTAGCCCAAGTATAAGTTGATAAGCAGGTCCATACTATGCATTCTTTCAGAGCATAATTTGAAAATTTATCTTTGGAAAACTAAGATATTTTGTCCTATATTTTCAATCAACGTCTTAGGATTGTTTAGAATTTTAAAATTTTAGTTAATGGCATTTTAGACAGAAAAGCTTACCTTCATAATCTAAGTTATCCTTTTTGATACTGTTTTATCAGGATTAATTTATATGCTTTGAAATGTGGACATTTCTCAGGTGGAAATGAGTTGCTATTGGACAATGCCCACAAGTATCATAAAAATGTACAGACTACAACAAAGCAATTCTGATTTATTGCCCAGCACCTACCCCCATTCCACCAAACAGTAGGGAAGTGGATTTTTTTCAATGCTAGTAGTCCTGAAGACTATATTTAAAAAGAATCAAGATGACAAAAATCTTAGTTTACAAAATTTAAGCTTAGCAACCATGTTGGTGGGCATTTACTGGTTTGCACGTGCATATATTGGGATTTCCTGATGAGATTATTTTCAAGGAGCAGTGTTAACATTTTCTTGCAGTCAGGTTCAGAAGCAATCAACCACTTCCATATCAGCTTTTTAGGTTTTCTTCATTATTTTTTCACACTACAGCCCAGCTCTTCCAGGATGTCACTATGTTCACAGAGTTCTTTGCATTAGAAAATCACTTGTGGTAATCAAGAGGAAATAAATTTAGCAAACAAAAAATTGAAGTTATGAAAGAAATTGAATTTGTAGTAATCTAATAATCTTCCTGTGGAATAATAGCTTCTAAAATGCTATTTGCTTTAGAGGTATAACTGTCCTTAAAAAAGGAATGGATCAGAGGTGAACTAAATCACTAGAAGCCTACTAGTCCAGCCTGTAAAAGTGTTAGACATGCCAGGGGAGCAATGAGACCATATATTACTTCTAGATGTAAAAAAAAAAAAAAGCTAAATAATGTCAGTGAGCTAAAATCCATAAGTGTCTACATGTAGAAGAAAATTTCAATATCATTACTTCTGTAGAAATACTTCCAAAACACTAAAAGAAATAGTGAAGGGGATAGATCTATTACTGATTAATCAACAGTCAAATTAGATAGTAACTTAAACCAGCAAAAGAGAAGGGAAGCCCAGTAGATGCATTGCTCTTAAAATGAGACATTTCATCTCAAACATCAAATGAAATAGCTTATACTGAATATTTAAGGGGATTAATGAAATTTTTTCCATGTTTTCTCACAAGGCAAGAGGGAAAAACGGCATTTTTATTTTTGCAGTGGTCAAGTATTCAGCAGGTTCCCATGTAATTAAAATTATAGGAGGTATTTTCACTTTGTCCTTAAATCATGGACCAGTTTTCATTCTGTTTCATAACAGTAGGCATAAAGGAAGAGGCAGAATATAACACAAAACTATTCTGAATTCTGCACCCCAGCCATTATCATTGTTGCTGTGTTTCTCATTTTAGGCTGGAAATTCCCTTCCCTCCTTCACCCCCTAACAAAATAACAACAACAACACACCTAACCAAGAAAAGCCCGAGATATATTCCTGTGAAATTATATAAGAAATAAAAATGTGTTTCTGGGAAAAGAATAGGCATTTCAGAGTACCAATATTTTCCAATGGAAAAATAGTACAGCATCAAAAACTGACTCCATCTTGTCATTTTACTGTGTTCGCAAAGGATGCTTGTACTCATCAGTCGTTTCTGTATTCCAGTTGTAGACTGCGTAAATGTATTTAAATTTAGCCTTAAATTTGTCCTAAATTAGCTAAAGTTTCCATTAAAAAAATAAAATCCCAACATGTGAAGTGCAGAGCTGCAATAGGATTGTCTGCTTTCCCAGATGGAGCTTGGTCTGGAGCTTTGGTCTGGACCCAGGCCAGTGACCAGGGTCAGGGAGTGAGCTACACTAAAATTTTAAACTCTCTCAAAATTTAACAGCTTGGCTCAGCAATGCTTCTAGCTTAACATTAAAATATTTCTGTATTGCATGGTGTTTGAACCAAGGACTAAAATAATTATTTTCCTTGAGATTTTGATTTAGGGTTTTCTTTCAGGATGTGGAAGATTTTTGTGAAGTAGTGAGGTAGGGCTACCTTTTTGAGGAGGCATCTTTGAAGATTCCTCCTATTTTGGGTCGTGCATTCTCTTTGGAGAAGGGAACAGCTGGATAACATTACAATGACTCAGTAGCCATATAAAGTTCTAGAGTACTTCTATTTGTTCCTCTCCAAGGCCTGAAAATTGCATGCCCATCATCTACACATATGACCTCAGATTTTGAAAGGGTTATCCTTCGTGTATTTGTGCCATGGATATCTCAAAGCTACATGCCAATATGCACATTCAAGCAAACAAATCACAAATGTTATCCCATTATGTCACAAGCTGTACTTGTTAGGTGTTCCAAAGCACTTGACTCTATTGCAAATGGTCAGGCTGCCAATGCCCATACATATGGTGTAGCCTCATAAATTAGGAATAATTTGTGTCCAAAGTTTCTCTGTGTTAATTCCACTGTGAAGGATTTGAACCAGTATTTTTGTTGAATGTGGTTCCTTTTCAAATCACTTTTCAGGTCTATGATATTTTTTGGCTAAATTAAATCAACCAACAATATTTCTGGTTTGAAGAAAAAGGCTTATCATTCTTTAATGGAAGAGGATTACTAGCTGCACTTTTTGCTTTTTTCACTGCCAAAACCAAATCCAAAACCAACTGTATGATTTATGAAGACAGCTTTGCTGTGGTTCTTTTCCAGGCCCACCCTTTACTATCTGAACAATAATGTCTAAAGTAGTGAAACATTAGAAATCTATTTATTCCATCTTCTTTTATAAAAACACTTTTGTTCTAAAATCTTAAAAACCAGAACATTTCTAAACTGAATTTGTGACAATGATAGATCTGTTTAGTTTGCACTAGAGTTGGTTGACCATTAAAGCAGAAATGCTATCCAGTTAAGGCCAACCTAGAATGACTATTCATTTAATTGGAGCAATAAAGACCATGCACTAAATACTAGCTGCATTTTTTTTAACAAGAGAACACATTTGCTATGATTTATTAATTTATAATCTCTTTTGCATGGCTAGAAGTGAATCCATTAACATAATAGATCACTCTCTAAGTTAATAAATGCTTTCTTTAATGTACTTCACTCTGGTGTGTAACTGGGCACACGATTAAGTGCAGGCACACACGTGATGGTGGGACAATATCTTTCTGACCAAATGACCTCATGATCAATTGACAGGGAAGTCACAGTGAAGTCATTTTGGAAGAGATACTGTAAAAGCTGTAAGACATAAGCATTAACCTGTAACGAGTGGTCAAGGACAAGTAGCCATTCACTTTTGAGAATCTGGGTTGTATTTTTTGTCATCTTATTGTTAGTTCTATTTTAAAATATAGCATTGCTGATTGTAAAATTCCCAGACACTGTTTTTAGGTTTTGTTGTTTGGTTTGGTTATTTTCCCCTATTGTTCTGTTATGTGTGCATCTGCAATTTTAGGTTTTATCACTTATGAAAAAGAACTGATTGAATTACTAAAAATACTGCTGGAAACATATTGTTAGGACACCAAATTTCTTGAGGAAGGTAGAACCAATCAAACGGGTCTTATTGTCAAAGCATGGTTTTCCTAGTGTGTTGTTCACTGCACTAGTCAAATTTCAGCCTACTCTTAACTGGGAAATACTATGATATATATGTTCAATCATGAATGATATGGATATATATTACCCTAAAATTTGGCCCAGAACCATCTTCCTGAAATCATACTTCATAACAATGTCTTCCTTCTTCGAGTCTCCTGGAATATAATTATTGTTTGCACTTAAAACTGTTTCAGTATGGTGCTTTGTAGTTCTATGATGCTGAATAAAATGTTTTCAGTTTACAATGAGAAGAAATACCTTTTTGCAGAAAAAAACATATATACAAAGTATTTTCCAAATGTATCTCTTCTTGACTATGCTACAGAATTCCTCCTGGGCAAGAAATTTAATATTTCTCTGCCTTAGTTTTCTACCTGAAAAATGGCAAGAGCAGTATTTTCCAAATGCTTTCCATCAATCTTCTCTGACTAAGATATGGGCTGTACTGTACAGCAAAAGGAAGTGCATTTTATTGCATAACTATTTCCCAAACAAGGTGAAAATTTTCATAGAAATTAGCCAAATAGAAGACTTTGGGCCAAATGAATAGCTTTTTCTTATTTTTAAGGCATTGGTGGAAATAGTGTGGTGGGATTCAGCTCAGTTTTTGAATTTCTTTTCTGAAGATAATCGATGAACAATTGCAATCAGGAACCAGGATACATTTATGAGATTCGTGGAAGAGAATAGACAGAGAAAAATTTCTGATGGCCCCTTGACTCATCTGTGCAAAGCAGTAAGGCACAGGTTTCTGTCCATTCACTTTGCTGATTAGTTAAATTCACTTCTTCCAACAAAGAGAACAGTGAAGCAATAAATCTATGTCTGTTCTTTATGCATAGACAGAAACAGGGCAGAATATGTTGGAATGAGATGTTAACTTGAACATTAAGCTGTCACGTTAATGGATCTACTGCTTTCCCTACCAGAGAAGGCCATGCTTCAATATTCTACCTTAACCAGATTTTTTTTGTTAACTCTTCACAGTGCAGTATTTAAAGGGACTGTTGCAATTGCTTCACATATTAAAATAGCTAAAATATTTCACATAGTAAAATAGCTGTTTGTTCTTTACATTATTTCTCCTTCCATCTGATGTGTTACGATACATCAATCAAATAACAAGATTAAATAATGTTGCTTTCACAAAATTCTGATTACTTTAATAAAAATCTTCTGGGATTAACTTTTTAACTAGCAGTGTTTCACTGCATTTTTATTCCTTTACAGATTATTTAGATTTCAGACCAAAAGAGTTTTACTGACAGAAGTGATTCAATTGAGGCACTTCTCATTACATCAGACGTCTGTTACATAACTGAATTTATTCACTTTTCAATAATTATCCCTCAGCTGCAAAAAATAAAAATAGTGCAGACAAAATGTTAAATAAAAAACCAGACACGCAGTAATGTCCCTAGGTGGATAACCAAAACACATGCAAATTGTCAACTAATGTTCACAGGAGTCAATGGCAGTCTGTTGTATTTGGACACAAATTCTCTTTTCTGACCACTAGTCCTCCCCTGGGCTTTCTTTCTCCAATTCACTGTAAGGCTATACATGCAAGCAAGGTCTTGGACATTGCAGAGTTGGCTTTGGAGTAGTTTCTTCAGAATTCTATTTGAATTTTTAAAGCCACAGAACTGAAGGGCAATTCATCTATCAGGCAGAATTTAAGTGTGTTCAGAAATCACCTTAGTTCACTCCACAGTCAGGGTTACTGTCCATACCTTATTGGCCCTTGCTGCATTTTTCTACATTTAAGATAATGCTTGCATTTTCAGTCAATATGATCCAACCATGATAACAGGTGGTATTTTTGATCTCTCTTTATGAAATAAATTTCAAAATTAGAAATTTCATTCTACTTTTTAATAAATCTTCCACAGAATAGATGACTCTTGGGATTATCTCTTCCAGCTACATCCTTAACCTGCAAGAATCTATAAATTCCAATAATACCTAACTAATAAATTATTACATAGGGAGACCAAAATATGTCACATATATTCATTATGTGTTACTAAAAAAAATGTTATATTAACAAAAAATAATAAAAAATGAGACTAGCTGCTTACAATGAGCCCTTTCTGGTGAAAATGCAAGCTGCATGTGGCAGACCTATACCCGAATGACTACTGATTTACACATTGGCCAGACTAGTGAGTAGAATTTTTTTAAAGTCCTCCCAAACAGTTCTGTTACATCATTACAAACTTGTCTTATTTTTTTTTCCTACTTTTTGCATGAACTTGTTAAGATGTAGGAAAGATTTGGATTTACATCAAATTCTTGAGCCAAGTTTATAGTGGAATACAACATAATCCAGTTCATGGGAACATTCCCTGGTGTGTCACTGAAATGCATTCTGGAGTCAAATTTGTCAGCTATTCTAATAGCAGACAGCAAAAATACACAGCAATTTAGAACAAGAAGTCAAGAGAGATGTCATGCAAGTGACATTCTGAGGATTTACTTTGGAAAAAATCTTGTAACTGTTAAAAGAGAGTAAGAAATTCTAATAAGTAGAATTTTTAAGAAGTAATCTAGCTAGAAAGTAAAAAAAAAAAAAAACAAACAAACCATTGTGGTTTAGAACCATTGGTAAAAACACATTTTTAACCTAATTACTAAGTAATTTAAAATTAGAGAGTTAAAATACTATCAGTACATGAAAACTACTCTTTCCTGTATCTTGGATTTTCAGGCTGATAGTAACTGCTGTAGGAAACCCCATAAATCAAACTCTTTTTTGTTGTTGTTGTTGGGTTTTTTTTGCCAAAAGTTAAAAAAAAAAATATAAAAAATCTTGACATGACACAGATGCAGATTAGAGGAATGTTTTCTTTCAAGTGAGCAGGATTAATGTTTCTCAATATACTGTGGCATGAAAACCTACAGTCTGCAAAAGCTAACCTTCTTATCTTTCCATGGGATTCTGCTGTCGCACTGTAACGCAGAGCAGCTTCAGCACTGTGTTGAAAGTTGGCACACAGAACAGAGTTCATGAGTACAGCTTTGGGATCCAGATATATTTAAATTCATTAAAGGTTGACAAAACATTGCTGCTATTTTCCAACTCAATACATCATATCACCTAATAATGACTTGCTAGGTCAAAAGTGAAAAATTAGAGGTCTGACAGGTTTGCTTCAAATAATAGATTACTTATGATATGAAGTATTCCAAGAGGAGATTCTTAGGGTCTATCCATTGATAGAGAAGCCCGTGGAGATTTGATTGAGGATACAAAAACCAGTGTAGTGTTCTCTTTTTACATGAGAAGGTAAGCCAACACACCAAATTGAGGACTATGTGGAAACAAAACATATATAAAGAAGGCCAATGAAAATATAATTACAATTGGTCTAGAAATAATACCAGAATTTATGAAGAACAGCATGAGCAGTGTGGGTCAGGAAGAAGTCAAACTCCCATTTCACATTCTGCTGGAGTGTGGGAATTAGAGAGAAAATTTCCTCACATGGAGTCTCATTTCAAGGAGCCAGAAGGATGGAGTGGAATTTGTGCACATCCCAAGAGTAATGGACCACAGGGTATTTGAAATTGCACAGATTTACTGATATCAAGAAAAATAAAACAGAGTAAGAAAAACAAATTCTGTTCAGGAAAGTGTCCAGGTGCCTTCCCAGAGTCCAAATATTTACTGCAAGAATTTAAATTGAAATACTTAAACATAAAAGGAAAATAATGAATGGTGGCACTCATGTTGAAAGTGAAGGAAAACAAAATAATTTAAAAAATAGAGCAGTCTGTTTAGGTTTTTTCTGCTTCTCTACCATATGCAGTGAGATACCATAGTGAAGAGAAACAAAAATTCCTGGAAAAGTAGATTTCATATTACAGTGAAGTTTACCTATTGAAAATACAGGCTACTGTATTTCAAATTGCATGTAGTAACAAACTAGTGTCATTTCTTCTGAGTAGTACTACGAAAAAGGATTATAATAAAGTATGTTACAGACGTATAAGCATTTGGAATTAAATGTTTGAAAATCTCTGAGGATTGCATAAGGATATTCATCCCTGGCACTCTGTAGCACAGAAAATCTTCAAGCCTTAAGTTCTCTGCATTGAAATTAATCCTCAGCCTTTCAAACCTTGGTATAAGAAAAACGAAAATACAAATCTATAAGACCTTTTGAGATGCCCATAGACCAAGAAGCTGTCTTTTTCTACTTATTGTGGAAACTAAATGTGCTAAAGGCTGGGGCTGAAATTCACAGGGAACTCTGTCAAAGGGGCTGGGCTCTGCTTAAGGAGAGGAGAGCATGGTGTGACAGAAGCCAAAGGGTGGGATGGCTGATGTGAAACCCAGAGGTTTCTCTGAAAGATCTGGTGAAACTCATAGTTTCCCATATTTTTTTCAGTTTTGATGAGTGTAAAACTTTCTATGGGAAGAAAATATTTCTAAGGAAACTAGGCAAAAAAATTGAGGTTTAGCTTTTAAGAGGTAGTCTGCCTCTAGGATGCCTGCAGATAAACATAAAAAATGTAATTATAAAACTGTTAGCTCAGGTGCTGGAGACTCTCTCCCTCTCTGCACTAGTACCAAGCTTCTATATCTTTTGCTGCACAGTGAGACTTTTACCTGAACTTTTTTTGGTCTGGTTATCTACATTATATGGATCTTTTTCTATATATTTGAAAAATGTTTATAGACTCCATTTCAGGGTTTTTTTCATACTTAATTGATTCTGTCTTCTTTTCTTCATCTGAGGAATGATTTATCTTGAGATAAGAGTTGTGAAATATGGTAATAAAAATGTACTTTATTTTTCTGATATTTATGCATTCTAGTAAGGATGTTTTAAAAATTATCAGAAAGTGTTGAGTTGCAAATGGAATAGGAGGGAATAGTATTTGATAAACAAAAAATGTGCTGAGTTCAACTTGTATATAATTTATTTTACTTTAGTGCCATTACATCAAGAATCTCTTTGACCCATTGTACTCAGAGCACAAAGAATTTACATCCACATGATGTTCTTGAAGATATGCAGATGCAAAGCAGCCAGAGAAAGGCTTTACAAATTTAATAATTTTCTTCTTGCAGCTTCACTGCTCCCAACACATTTTTATGTGTCCTTCTCTTCCTCTTTAAACTCCCAACACATCTTTATGAAGTCCTACGATTACAGAAGTCAGGGGGAAGTAGTTTATATTTTACCTGCAAAGGCTCAGTTTTCAGTGAAGCACTCACATGACAATTTAATTGTGACTATCCATTTGAAAAAATCCTCCAGCTCCTTTTGCAGGGGCATACATGCCAAGAGAACTTGTATACTGTAAGGAAGTGTCAGGCTTTCAAGCAAGAGATAAAGGACTGGAAAATTGTTGTACTGCTACTCTGGTCTGAAAGTCACAAGTGGGAAGACAGGAAAGGGCTGAGGGCTGGGCAGAAATGAAAGAACTAGTAAACATGCAAATAAATGTATACACTTTGCTGTGATTCTCTGGCTACTGTAATTTTTTTAATAAATAATTTATCACATAAAATATTTAAAATATTTTCATCATGCTGGATGAACCATGTGGTAAACATCAATATGTTGTTGATATAAATGATCTAATCTTTCACAAAAACTGAAAGATGAGACTTTCCCTGAAGCACTCAAAAAGTATCCTTTGTCAGCACTGTTTCTTGTGAAAGGAATTCAGTCTTCACACTGTAGTTAATCCTTGACCTGCCATCCACGCCTGCCAAGGAAACTGACACTTAATGTCAATTACAGTGATCTCTGTTGTGACTTGGACACAGCTCCACTGGGACCTGGATTGCAATCAGCAACAAATTATATGAAGTACTTTGAACAGGTCAGATCATGCAGTCATGAAATTGAACTAACAATTGATAAGGTGGTGGCTCGATATTACTGCTTCTGTTACTCTACTGACAATTTGCTGATCCATCCAAAATATGTCCGGGGTCATATGTCTCAAAAGTCATGGACCAGGGTATGCCAGATTGTTTCTACTCCATAGATGTGTATTTTCAATTCATTGCAGTCAATGTGGCTTTTGTTTATCAATCCAGAAAACCAGAATATAGAATCAAAGCCAATCAGAAAAATGCCATAATAAACAGCTACGTATTTTAAATGCATTACATAATATTTACACCACCCTACACACTAGTATTTTATTTTAATTATTTTTCAGCTGTAGTTCAACATAACAGCACTAGGATTACATGTACTGTTTGAGTCTTCCTTATATATTTATCACTGACCTTAGCATGAGTTAACTAGAATTAGGCCTTGACTGCTATATATACAGTCAGAAATTCTCTAGGCATTATCAGTAGGCATAAAGGATCATTCAGTTTAGTTCATGGTAATCTGGTATAACAAATATTACTATTAAAATTGAAGAGAAAGCTATATATTTATAAATAGGATATCACTGGACAAACAGGATCATTTTTACAAGAGAAGGAATTTATTTTAAAGACTTAGAAACTGAAGGAACCATCTGAGAAGAATTTGCCAACAGAGCATTAAAACAACACTGTGGAGTGCCAGAAAATCTGGAAAATCATTTGAGACCATAGGACATATAGTAGAGTATTGTATATGAATAAGCCAGGAGGAGCTATTCCAGAAATAACTTCTGCTTACCTGTAGGAAAGACTGGATTAAGCATAAGGCTAAATAGATTCCCACTCCAGCTCTGAAGGTCATTATACTTACAAAAATATACAATATAATATATGAAAAATAAAAATGTGTCCATAAATCTGAAATATAAATGTTTACGCATATTTACTTGGAATAAGGACTCGAACCCATATCTAATAAAAGTACAACTGTCCTTTTTAATGTGCAGAAATACGTGAACTATGCTTAATTAATCTTGAGGACAGCAGATCTTCCACTTTACTTTGCAGGAATGACTGATTAATGGTTAGGACTTCTTTCCAGGGTTTTTTTCTTTTCCTATAACAAGGGCTGCAAATGAGATGATGGCTGTGAAGCTGTGACCACTACTCCACACCTTTCTATTGCAATGCACAACATTCATCTTTGTGCTGACAAGAGTCAGGAAATACCCAAAATTTCTGCATTTTAGGTCAGGAGAAAACCTGAGCTGGGCTGTCTGCAGTCCACAAAGGTGAAAGGACTTTGTGGGTGGCATCATTACTGACCTGGGGACTCAGCTGAGCACACCAGAAATAATTCAGTAAATCTTTTCCTGAACAGAGAATAACAAGAATATTTCAAGACCAATCATACCATGAATATTTGTGGGAACCAGACATTCCTTTATTTAATGAAACATGAAACTGAATGAATGAATGAATGAATGATCTTTTCAGCGATCACACACTTTTAGCTCCAGTTCAGAAGCTGATTACTTTAAATATTGACATTCTTTTAATGTAATGCTTATTTTATATTGGTTAAACTCCACTGAAATCTGTAGAATTATTCTTAATTTATGTTGACATAAACAACTTTAAGACCAATAAGAATCTCAGATTCTCCTCAGGTCTGAGATTTTTTGATTATGTTTCTTCGGTGGGTTTTTCTCTACTAGCTGACTTTCAGTTATGCAGTTATAACTTTGTGTTTCATTTAAGGAGGTTTAAACTTTGGTAAAAATGTACAAAAGACTAGCAGCTACTGAATATTCAATGCAAAATGTCCCAGTATGTCTAGAAAATAAATTAAATCAGTCTTTACCAAAGAGAAGTTCTGTATGTCTTCGGCCAAGCAAAATATCAGGTGATAATTCTTCGAGGATATTTTTCTAAAGGAAAATAAAAAACAAATAAAATAGTTTTTTAATGGAAACTTCTATTAACTTTCCCAAACTGGGAAAGTCAGACTATGTTTAATAACCTTCATTATTTTGCACATATGATGACCAGAGGACTATTAAAATTGTTACAACTGTTGCTTTATCAGCTTCCTAAATTGTAGTAGGAAGCTGAAGTGCTATTGGCAGCCTGCTGTCACTGTCTGAATCCCTTCTTGTTATTTCAAGAAAGCCTGACAATAAGTGGCAAGGCATGAAAACTGAAGCTTAGCAGGACCCTTGGTAAAACAGGCAGAAGAGCTTTCAATCTGTGTATTGGACACTACAATACCACATGAAAAAATGCTTGATTTTTTTCCCCTAAGTGTTATAATAATAAATGGAAATCAAAAGGGGGCACCCACTGTGACCTTTTAAATTCTCAGATTGCTTTTGATGACTCTGGTGAGCTCAGTGATCATGAGGCATTGTCTGCTTCAGATGGAAAAAGAATCTGAAATCCTTCCTGTTGAGGCTGTGGCATGGAATAGACAAAGGCCTTTCTTGAGAACTGGTCTCTAGTATTACTTATTTTAAATGAGGTTGAAAATTCTTAATTCAAGGAGTATTCCAACTCTTTTTTGTAGGCTGGGTTTTCTTGGGTGAGGAGGGGGCTTGAAAGTTGAATGAATCATTGCTATGAATCTATTGTCCTTGGCCACAGTAACACGGAATGAATTTCATTTATGCACTAGTTAATTAATACAAATTTATTCTGTAAAACTGGATGAAAGGTTATACTGAAGTTTATACTATGTTCTGCTTTGAAGCATATGAAACAGACATCATGTTTGGAGATGCTGTTTTAATGATACAGTATATTAGAATTCATTATTCTCTTAAAGATCTGTGTGTTCTGTTATGCATACAGAGAAATGCATACATGAGTACAGCAGACATTGCCAAATGAAAGAAAAATAAATTACTTTGTTGTCAGTGCAAAATCCCCTATCCTTATCTCTATGATTTCCATGGCCAATGGAGTGTTGAATTATTACCTCTACTGTAGACATAAAAGGCTGGATCCACACAAAATACATGCTGTTTAAAAGAAATGGCAGTGTTTCTCTGGACCTACTGCATCCCAACTCCAAAGTGTTATTAGACACAGTAAATTCAGCTCCACAGGAAGCTCATTAAAGTGACACATGGACTATAGGAATGCTTAAAAGTTTGAGAACTTTGATCTAGAGAATCTATGTCAGATTTCAGTACAATCAGCATCTACACATTTCTTCATAGCAAGTGTAATTGGGGTTATATGAACAGTGTTTAGACAGCAAATTTTTTGAAAAGGCCTTTCTCTTTTTGTTTCCAACTAGTAAGAAACTGATTTCAAATTAGTAACTATTAGCAATAGTAAGCAACAATTTCCAGATATGAATCTATTTCTTTCCAAAAAAGCTCAAAAGCAGAAAATTAATTTAAAAAATTAAAAATAAAAGTGTTAAATTACTAGATATGATTCATTTGTTCATTTTACATTTTACAGCATCAGTAGATTAGTGATATATGACAAAAGTGTTTCTTAGGCTGGATGCACATGTGATATTTTTTCCATATTGAGAAATAAAACAGTGAATGCAAAGCCAACTCACTGCAAAATGGCTGAAAATCCACAGAACTGCAGTTACCAGTTAGCCTACTCTTCTGCATTTGCATATTTAAATATTAACAGAACACACAATATAGTACTTAATGGGACATTATCAAGTGTTTGCGTTTAATTGTATACATGTGTATATTCCTTTCATTTCAAAAGCTTCTTAGGCAGTTTTTCTTTGTCAGAATGGATTCTCTTCATTGGGAAAATGGGATTATTTCATTCTCAGCACAAGACAGCTTGACCTATTGAAAATAAAACTAGAGGCTTGGTACTTTAATCCAAACCCACAGTCATTGGACATTTGACACTATTCTATGGGTCTCATTAAAACTGTCATATGCACCTATGTGGTAAGGGAGAAAATAATGTATATTCAGCTAGCAATAAGGTCCCCTGATATATAGAAAAACATATCAAAAAAAGTGCAAGGCTTTTATTGGTGACATTTGTGTGTAAAACATATGTGTCTCTATAACTTAGTCCTCAGGGGAGGCTCCCTTCAGGCTTCCCACATAGGATGCAGTGGGATACACTGCACCAGCTTCCCAGCCAGCTCAAGGTGCTTTGGCTCAGAATTGCAATCTGCAGGACTGGATGTCTCTCTGAGTCAAAACCTGCTTCCTAATGGAGCAGCAGTCTCATGAAGGCCAGGTGGGGATGATAACAAATAGAAAGGTTTTGGAGAAGGTGACACAAATTCTTTCTAGGTATATGGGTCATGCATAGATCCTGTAGATTGTTTAATAGGTTTATAATCTTAGCCACCAACTAAGCACTGAGTTTTCAGGTAATCACTATCCAACATGTAAATCAGGAATCAGTAGGTTTCTGTTCTGCTGTCATTTGTGAGGGGAAAGAAAAGGTAAGCATTCAGTTATTTTTCTTCGTCCACTCTGATTTGCCACATTTAGCTAGTTTCAATTTTTTGCACTGATTGGCATTGATCAAAGGAGAACAGAGAAGGGAGAATAATCTCAGAAATTATTAGGTAGCAGGATCTAATTTTAGTGCATGCTGCTACTCATCATTTTTACTAGCACTTGGACAAGGAAGATTCCAGAACTTAAAAAAAAACCCCAAACATAAACAAAAAGGCCATCATCTTGTTGTAGTGACTATTAATGATCTGCAAGTTGCAGATCAGCACACAGTACTGTGGTGTGTCAATTTTTATAGCAAAAATATATCAATTTTTGCTATAATGCAAAAGCAGTTAATTTTGACCAATTTCATAATTGGCTCAAGCGTCTTACATTGTTTTTCACTGATATTCAATATATTCTTCTACTTAAAGTGAAACTTAAAAATACCAGAGGTCTAATTATAGTCACATTTAAATCAGTGATTTTTACATGGCGTTAAAATTACCTGTCATTTCCTAAGGCTGAAGTCTATATTGACTTTATCTAAATATTTTTTAAAATGACTCTCTCCAATTTTAAATGGAAGTCATTGATGAGCAGGGCGATAATGAAGTGTGGGGAAAAGATGTAGTCATGTTTTAAATTGCTAAATTTTATGGAAAGACACGAATAAAAAGAGCTCATTTGATATCTTTGTGTGCATTTTTATTTCCCTATGCAAGTTAAGTCTAAGAAATGTTTTTCAAATTGGTTCTGTTGTGTTCACATAAAAATTCTGTATTTTAGGAACTAGAATATTTAGCATAACTGTAGCAAATATTTTTATTAATAGTGTTTCCTTTTACAAATATACACAATATTAATATATAAGTATATCAATCTTCCCGAATGTGAGATCAAAATCAAATTATGTGGGCTTGAGGATCTTTTCAATTATGGAAAGACTGTTCTTGGCCACACACAATGGTCCACAAAAAGTAATTACAAAGTAATTTATTTTTATTTTATTTATTTCTGGACTAGGTCTTGTTGCTTCTCATTGCACCAGGAAAATATTCAGAGAAAGACAGATTTTTCCTGAGTTAAGTAACAGTGGCTCTTTAGAATTTGGAATACAATCCTAGAATTTTAGGATTGTTTCCTTTCATGTCATGTTTTTCATGTGAAAATTCTGTTGGAACTTATTTCTTGGGTAGTTGGATCTTACTGAGGAATTGCACTAAATCCTCATTCCTTTAGATATGACAATTGTGCAGTCTCTGTGCTACAGCATATTAAAAAGTTACATGCAATATTGACCAGTTTTCCCATTTGTGCTGCCAACAAAAATGAACCAAAAAACACTATATTGTTGTCAGTAGGGGTAGGCAGATATGGGCTTCATCCCTGGTTTTCAGCTGACTAGCTTGGCTCAGCTGACTCCAAGACATGAGAGACTTATAAGGTCACTGCTAACAACACCTAAAAAATCAGGGATGTTCTGAGGTTAGACTGAAAACTGGACAGGGAAAATCTGGAACATATAAACCTGCGTAGTCTGTTTCAATTTTCTGTTACTACAAAGCATATTTTAATCCAGTAAATGTGGGACATTTTGGAGATCTTAATTCAATTCCCTGTACTATGAAATCACAAAATCTTGATAACACATATTTGACTTCCTAAACATACATCCACAGAGTTTTTGAGACAAAACTACTTTTTTCCTTGACACCATATATTTACATAAATATACTCAAATGCTTAAAATATCCTGGGAGTTTAAATAACCTTTCTATAGTCTGGATGGAGAATTAATCAGTCAATCATTAATGACAGTTAGCTATAAGCAGAAAGTCACAAAGCTGAGCTTTCCAAAGACAGGCATGTATATCTAGGAAGCAAGACAGCGAACTTATATCCTGTTTGTGACTTATTGCAAGGAGACTGCAAATCCTGTCATTTAGCTTGCAAAATCATTTTACCGTCCTTAGCCCTTTTCCTTTTGAGTACATCATTTCCTCAGCTACAATAAAGGACATTACTCAGCCTTCATAAAGGAGATTATTTCTTGATATTGGACAGCATAGATAGCATGACAGTCAAGAGCTTGACTGAGCTGGAGAAAGATTTGGATATGTTGATCAATGACTAAACATGACCTGGCAGTGTGTGCTTGCAGCCAAGAAAACCATCAAAATGCATAAAAAATAGGTGTGACCAACAGGAGGTGCTTCTCTCCCTCTACTCCACTCTTGTGAGAATCCAGCTGGAGTGCTTCATCCTAGCCTAGGGTCCCCAACATAAGAACTACTTAGACCTGTTGGAGTGAGTCCAGAAGAGATCATGAAGGGGATCAGAGGGCCGGAGAACCTATAAGGCTGGAGGCCTAACAGAGAGACATAGAGGGACTATTTACAAGGGTATGTAGTGACAGGATAAGGGTAGAAAGGCTTCAAATTGAGAGATTAGGTTTAGACTAGATGTTAAGAAGTTCTTTACTGTGATGGTGGTGAGGCACTGGCACAGGTTGCCCAGAAAAGCCATAAATGTCCTATCCCTTGAGGTGTTCAAGGCCAGGTTGGATGGGGCATTGAGCTACCTGGTATAGTGGAAGGTGTCCCTGTCCATGGCATGGAGGTTGGAACCAGAGATCATCTTTTAGGTCCCTTCCAACCCAGGCCATTCTATGATTCTATGATTATGATTCCATGACTACCACAAGTTTCATTGACATGGTTGTGGCAGGGGGGCTCATGGTAGCTAAGGAAAATCTATATAGTTTTTGTTGGTGGTGTTTTTAAAATTTATTTGTTATATTTTTGATGAACCTCTTACACTTACCTGAAAACAGCATATGCTAAATTCTCTCAATGTGTTTCAAATCTGCCTCAGATGGTAATAATGGCTTGGCTCAGAATTGCATGGCACTATATACATGGGTATTGCCACAGGGGCTTGAAAATTTCTGTTGTAGTTTCTTTATTCTTTTCTGAAATTAAAATCACTGTATTTTCTGGATAAAACTGGAAATCATGTCACACTAGTGCAAATGAAGGACCATAATTCATGACTCACCAGCTTAATCTCCTGTATACAAAAGCTTCTCAATACAGATAATCTGTGAAGCATGCCAACTCTCCAAGACAGAATTCATATACCAGGCAAGTCAATAGTAAATTTTTAGAGCAAAATTAACTGTGCTTGTATAGCAAACAAACGCATCATGCAGTGTCTTTGCAAAGAGAAGCGATGTGCTTACACACTTTGGTGCCACAAGTACAAGGGCTATACAACATTCAAGAACATTTATGAACTTCAAGAATGACACTGAAGGTTCAGTCTTGCTGAGTCTTTGATGAATATGATAACACTTTCTGAGAAAGTACCTCTTTGAAGCTAGAATAGTATCAGTTCTTTTATGTTTTAGACATGGATACACAAACAAGTTACTGTGGAGCAGTCTGTTGTGTATAGATCTCTTCCTTACGGTCCCTATGCACAATCAAACATTGATAGCACAAATCCTTCTTCTAGAAAGTAGTAAATGCAATGAAATATCCCTCTTTCACTGTGTGAAGGCCTTTTTTTTTGGCAGCTATAGTATTTCATAGATTTAGTGGGATAGAGCAGCACTACCGTACAATAGATCAGGTTACTTTTGAATTATGCCTACCTGACTTTTGCTCATGTGTTGACAGGCTGATTTTGAGAGCAGTCTTTGTGTGTTTTCTCCAAATACTACATTTTGTTTATGCAGCACATTAGGCTTGTTGCCAAAGACTTTAGATGTAACCTCAAAACCAACATTGTAATAACAAGGATATTTTACGCCACATTGCACTTAGCCTTAGCAATCACTTAATTCCCTTTAATGGCAATTGCCAGTTACAAGACTGAGAGAGCATGGAGTGAGCTCATGTTAGGAGATCATTAACACAGCTAGTTGCCAAAAATTGCAGCTCTGTCAAGCATCAGGTTCTAGAGAAATCCTGCAAAATGGAATGTCTCTGCTTCTGTCAACATTGCCATGACCTGACTGCAATCTAAAATTTCACATAACAGGTAGATGGACTTAAGGATTTTCTTTTTCTTTGGCTTTCAGAGAAATTTATAATTCGTTCTTCCTATATGGATTCTCTTGTATCTTAGAATGGCATTAATTAGCCGAATGGTCCCATCAGTGAGATAAGCAATGTCTCTTCTTTTACATGTTTGTCTATTTTCACTAAATTCATAAGGAATTTATTTCCATTAGAATTATCTGTCATGTGTCAGTAAGATAAAGTGAAGGACAGACAGGCAAAGTGCATTTTCTGGATAGCTAAAAGTAACCCAAAATCTTTCAAAAAATGCTAACTAAAATACCGAAACATAATTTTAACAAAAATCATTACTGGGATGCTAAAGCATCAGACAGAAGGATAGCAAATCTCTTGTCTTTACCTCTGACCAAAGCTGGATTTGGTTTTCAGGCCTGGGGATGTCAATGTCACAATGTCACAATGTCACAATGTCACAATGTCAATGTCACAATGTCACAATGTCAATGTCACAATGTCACCTGCTGCTTACATTGCCAGAGTGACAGGGGTGCCTGCATTTCTCCTCATCATTCAGGTGCTCCATGCCCTGACTGCAGCCGTGTTGCAGGGCCTGGCAGTGGTGTGGGTCACACGGGGCTCCACAGCTGGTGGTGTGCTCACTAACACCAACCACAGAGGTGGACGATGCTGTGGTCAAGCACTAAGGCCTCCTTCTGCTGTAGCAGAAATGAGAGTGAGTTCCTGCAGTTACAGTGGGGAAAACCACAGCAAGAATCCTTTGGGAACGTGAGCTGGTCTGCCACTCACAAAGTGGTATTCTTACCTCTCCTTATAGGATGAGCCTTTTAAGAATGATAGAATCCTTATACTATGTTCTTAGTTTTTAACCTCCCCCTGCCCCTACCCAAAAATCTTTCTATTCTGTGTTGTGCCAAGATCCTAAAAATTTTTTTCCATTTTTTTGTCCAGCTGTCTTAGACAACATTCATGTTGTCAGCCTGATAAAGGGTCAAAACCATCAACAACGTCACTACTCTCACAGCCCAGACTGGACAGTGCAGTTGTTAGTGACTCTCTTGGTGTTAGCTGAGGCTTCCAAGGGGACTAGCAGCTGAAATGTTCCACTGCTGAACATTTTCTGTTTGGAGAAGATAAGCTATTGTGAGGTAATTTGCAGTATTTATGAGTCTCTTACCACCTCAATAGCTGTATTTTTCAATTCTAGAAATAGATTTCTGGAATTCTGGAAATATATGCACTGAGGGATTCAGATCTTTCTCTAAAATATTTTCAGTAATGAGGTCTGTTGAAGTAGGTTCTACACCTTAATATCTTTTCTGTTGAAAATGATCACAGGCTCTACGCTTAGTATCCTGTGGCTTACAAAGAAATCCAGGTCCAAGAATACAGCTTCTCTGTTAAATTAGCTCTATTTATCAAATAGGTATAATTCCAATTATAAGATTGTTAGGATGGCACTTGTTAAATAACTTCTGAACACAAGTTGTAACGTAGGTTGTCTCTACATCTAGTGAAACTTTAAAGAAATACTTAGTAGTATAATAACCAACAAGGGAGTTAATTGTCCTAGTTGTACTTTTTTTCCTTGCACAAACTGTCAAAGTTCTGTATGAGCATGTCCTTTTGCTAATGGATTGAGCACCACCATTTGGTCCAATTTCCTCATGTCTACTTCAATCAGCACACAAACCACTACACAGAAAGAAATGCATAGAGATTCATCTCCTCCATTTCAGTGCCCTCAAGGAGGAATTGTGTTATTCCTTTTCCTTTGAAAAACTGTATTTAGTGATGGGTAAAGAGATTGAGGTATAGCATGCAGTGAGACCTTCCCCAGAGGACAGCTGACTTCATTGAGATAAATCCTGTTTCCATACAAATTACAGAAAAATACATTGATTTTTTCCTAATTTTTGGTTTTCATCACATTTTTGTCTGTATTGCTATTTGCTTTCTTGTTTCTTTGAACTTTCTTTACCTCCTTTCCTGAGATCATGACTTTAACTCTCACTCTCACAGTCTTTTGACTATCTCCATTTGCCTTTAATTGATACCTGATTCTGGGAATTTCTCTTTCAAATGCAAGATGTATGTTGGTTCTCATTTGTTGTTTTTCTCTTTTTGTCGAATCCTCTCAGAGCAGGCAAGTGCTCTGTAATGCTCCATATAGCAAATCTGATTAGAAGAATATAATCAAAGTCGATTGCCTTTCAAGCCTCACCTTTTTAATAAAAATTGTCTTTTTCATGCACAATTCAAGGCTTTATCACTACAAAAGATGCTAGCATGCCAGAAAAGTCTAATGACCTACCTAGTCTTTTAATGATAATATCTGAAACTTATAAGGTATTGTCCCTTGTTTTAGTGTAGTACTACATTATTAGGCATTATGACATCAACAAAACCCAAAAAAACCAACCAAACAAAAATCCATTGTAAAATTATTAAAAGTAATCATGAAGGAAAATACTAACAACTGAAACTATTTGGGGCAACATATTTTGCTGTCAGAAATTAGTGATTGGTCTTTTTGTTTTTGTTGAGATTTGTTTGTATATTAAGAAGGGGAGAGAATTTAACTTAAATCACATTATTAGTGGTTTTTTTCTTGATGACAATGAAATACATCAATATTTCCTTCTGTTTCTTTCCTAGATCACTGCTTTCAAAAAAATCTAGAACTTCTAGAATCAGTAGAAATCTGATTTTCTCCAAAAAATATATAGTTGAAGTCATTATTCACTGCTTTCTGAGACATTTGCTATTTGACTTCTACAGTTAGGAGAGAGGTGTTAAAATTTTACTCTCTCCTGCTTTGCTCCTTTAACATTGAAAGCAACAAGCACCTGCATTGACTACACAATTTATTATTTTTGTATAGTTTGTACTACTCAAAAGAGGTTTTAATGTGTTTTTTTTAATGAAACTTTCACCCACCGGACTTGCATTTTCTACTGAATTTGAATTTTACTGGCTGTAATGCTTCTGGAGGGCAGCTTCCAGATACCTGTCTGTGACTAATTGCAGAAACTAAGTAGAGAAAATAATAATGTATCCACCCACAGAACAGAAACAACACCATATGACTGCTCTGGCCATTCTCAGATTATTATAGTCAGAATATTGACAACGCCTACAAAATTTTTATTAAGAAAACAACATTCTTAGTTGAAAGAATATTCAAAAAAGAATGACTAGGAAGAAAAAGTTAACTTTTCATAAATAAGAAGGGAAGACACTACAATAGCATACTACTATTTTAACATGTTTCACTGAATGCATGCTTATTTAGTGCATTAAAAACCATTTTTTAAAAAAATTTTGATTTTGTATTCAATTTCATGTTTTATGTTTTTTTAAAATATGTATCACCCACACATTGCTTGAAATGAAGGGGGGAAAAGCTGAACATTATATCAATTTTCATATGCTGACACCCATCATGGTTTGTCCCAAGAACTGTCCTGCCAGATGAAGTCTATGAAATACAGTCTTTCAGTATGAAAGTATGAACATTCAGTATTTGAACTGCAACTATTTTATATTCTTATGACAGACAAGGAAAATATCTGTGATATTTTTCATTCTTATTCCTTGGCTCTAACTTCTTGTACCTCTTCACCTTGTTATGTACCAGTGAAAATAACAGAACAATTTCCTAGATTTAAAAAAAAACAAAAACATGAGTATGACCTGTGGCAAAGACAGTCTCAAAGGGATGGTTAGTAGACTGTTCACACATCATTTCTATGTCAAGACAAACTTTGATGGGCAACATTACTAACTTGAGGCTGTTGCACGGTCAATTTAAGCTGATTGATGACTCCATTTCTATTCATTCTAAATGTCTTGGACACCACAAAAGTACTCCAGCATCCTTAGGAAAGGTCAGGAGTTTAACAAACTATACTGTTATACTACTTTGTCACTGGTGGAGGTGACAAGACCTGGATTTATCAAGACAGTAAAGGGGGCAGTAGCCTCCTCTGCAGCAGTCTAATTATGGTGTGTACAGTCTCAATTGTGTCACAGCAACAGTGTATTTGGTTTAATCATCCCATCCATGTTGGCCTCTGTCAAGCTATTCACCTAAGGGAAGCTAATAAATGTTTGTTGCAATGTTTTCTCTTGAAATAGACTGTAGATATAAGACAGATTTCTTTCCACAAAAACATTTCAAGGCACTTAGAAATTTTTTTTCTTTAGTAAAATGAAGGGAAGAGTGCATCTTATTGGTCCCATGGGAAGGAACTCAGCAGCCAATATTAGAAAGTGAAAAATTGAATAACATTGGCTCTTAATACATTTAGGCTGAAACCCAGTACATTTTTAACTGCCTCTGTTGTGAGGTTTTGAACAGTTTTTTACTAGATTAATTATCTGAAAAAGTAAGCTGTTTTCTGGATCAACTTTGATTTGTGTGAGAACTTGCAAGTATCCTGAATTTGTTGTCCTATATGTGATCCTAACTCCGTATTCATTGAGTAGAAGATTGGAAGTCAGGAACTTAAATTGTCATCTAGTATTATATTTTACTCCCATAGTCACTGTTGGTTTTTCCTTTCCCTAATCACAGCATAATTTTACAGCAGTGGGATGGTCTTTATCTACCTTTGATCAGAGTGAGTTACTTCATTGTTTATAAATTTATGTAAAAATTTTATGAAAATAAATTTCAACTTCTGCTTGGTTCATGAATGATTTAAATACTGCTCAAGGTAACTCTGTTTGAACAGAGAATTGTGTCACCTCAGTGATATGTTTTTGCTCTATGACTAGATGAACTCCAAGCAAAAAAATTCTATTTTATGTAACAAATATTTCTGAAATTAACATTTCTGTAAATATTTTTCATATGAAAGTGAATAAATGTTTTAAAGTAGATGAAAGTTTTATTCAAGGTAACGCTTGTGAAAAGTTTTTAACACTTGCTAAAATCTAGACTAGCTGCTGTCAGATGATCACATTTTGTGCAGTTTTTTGATCAATCTCCTGTAATCTAATTCTGGTCTTCTTTAAATTTTATTTTTGTTGGGGGTGTCTTTCCTTTGAAAGAAATGAAATATAAGGATTGAAATATCTTTCATGTTAAACCAGACCTTTATTTTAATTAGACTTGAGAATTCCTTGTGAGACACGCAAAATTTGAAGCAGCAAGAAAGGTATGAGAGAAAAGAAATTAAATATCAATATCTCTGTGGACAAAGAAATATCTTTCAGCAGACAAGTAGCTTTTCATATGCCTAAGTGGGAAAAAAATTAGATTAGAAATTAAATGGGAGCATTATCTGCATATTCATGTTTTACAGACAGGTAATGAACCCTTTGAAAAGAGTTGTTCCCTTCCCTAACCCTTTGTAAAGAGTTTAGACCACTTGCTAAAATTGACTTTTCCTCAGCTTCTAGATAAGTCAAATGCCACAGGAGTCAGAGTAAAAATATACTGACATTTATGACTTTGAAATGGGTGATACCCTTTTTTATTGAAGGAAAATTTTTAATAAGTTTCCACATATATACATGTAAAATCAGTTAGAAGTTACAGTTGTTTTTTGTCTTTATTTTTAATTTGTACTTGTGTATCGTTGCTTGCCCTCTGTCAAACTCAGACAAACTAATCTGCCTTTTTGCTTCAAGTATCACACAAAATCTAAATCATAAAAAGCACATAAAAATAAAATTGGAAGTCTTAAAAACAGTATTTGAGCCCACAGCCTTGCCTTTTTGGAGATGAGGTCTCTACCTCCTAAGTTCACCACCCATAAGGAGGAAAAGAAGATAAAGGCTGGTCTTGAACCAGGTAGGTAATTTGGAAATGTTCTGCAACCAATGACTGCCACTATGGAATTTACGGTTGGGATGCAAAACCCTCCTTAGTAAATGAAAGGCCAGATTTTAGCACATATTTTCATAGGTAGAACCCATAGATTTTGTTGACTGATGTCCTATTCATTACCTTCCCCAGGAGAAGAAAACTTGCTTTGTTGCGATACCTGGTAGGAAAATGCACAGAACTGCCCTGGCAGCACATGAGGTGCAGAGATTCCTGCTAACAGCAGATGGGGGATGTTGGCATCCGTCTCAGAGGAATTTAATTAATATCAAGTTTGGTTTTCAGGTCAGGAATCACTTTAAAATTTGGTTGCATATTTTACAATTATCTAGGAAAATAAACCCATCTAATTTTTAACTGTCAATGGATAAATAAATAAATAATGTGTCTGAGGGACAGGAAGACCTAAGAACTTCACATTTCAGAATCTTTTGAATCAAATCCGAATTGGTAGGAAACACAATGCTGATGTTGCTCAATGTTGCTTGTTAGAAAATGAGCTGCCAGTCTCTGTTCAAAATCAACAGCTGTCTAGACCTCTACATCCAGAGTTTCATGTTGAAACTCATTTATGCAGAGGCAGGAAATATCACATTTATCATACATACAGAGTTCTAAAAGATCTTATGACTATAGATGCTGAATTTCTGTTTAAAATCTTAGACAAAAGTCTTTTTAAAATCTGGAAGAAAAGAGTATAGAAAATTTGTCCTGTCATTTCTCATGTTATTCATTGGTGAAAGGTGTTCAGTCTTCCTGAATAAAAACCTTTCTTTATAACGTGAGCTATCTAAAATTTCAATGTCTAGTTTAAGAAAATAAATTTTCCTTTCCTGTATTAAATACTGTTGAAAGTTATACATGCAAAGGACAATTCCTTTAATTTTATAAGCAAGTGACAATTAAGTGAGATGAGCTGCTCTTTGAAGATATTTTTTTCTGTTCCATTCTCCAGTTAGGACACCTAGGCTCCCAGACTAGAAAAGGAAACTAATTTGTACATAGAAAAAGTGAAGAGGAAGAAATAGTTATACAAGGCTGTTAAGCCTATATCTTTTGACTGAAACTAAATTTCCATTTCCTCTCCCTCCATAATCTCCTTTGTTTTCATTTTATTGCTGTGGAAATGCAATTTGGTTTTGCAAAGAAAGCATAGTTTATGCAAGTTAACAAAAAGAAGAGAAATTATATATATATATTCATAAAAAAATACCACCAAGACTGAGCTGAACAATGTCAGTCTACTTCTAGTGGGAGTTGCATACATGCACCTGTCTAAGTAATCTAATGTAAGACTTCTATCTTCTTCACATCACAGCCTCAAGCAAAACGAGAAAGATGAATATTGTAGACCAACTGGTGCTTTAAGTCTCCATAATAAGCTGTGTGTAATTTAAATCCTTGTTTCCTTCAGTAATTATAGCAATAAGGACAAAAATCAGAGCTTGGACTGAAATACATGTTACCAAGTTGGTAATCTGCCATCCTCACATTCTCCTGTAAAAAATAAAGTTGTGAGTCAACAGAAACAGAAGACATCATCCCAGAATAACTATCTGGAGAAGGCCCAACTATTATCTCATCAGAAGTTAATGCAACTATATTTAAAATTAAAAGCCAGAAAAAACAACAGACGGAAGGAATGCAGTCAGCAGCAAAAAAGCATTGCTGTTTAACTGTAATTTTGATCCTGAACCTTTCCCCAGGGTCCTCTTCCATCTTACACTGTATCAACCAGTTGGCTCACGGAGTGCTGTGCACACGATGGAGATGAGCTGCACACGCTGCTGAGTGTGTTTGGCACACAGTGGGTGGCACTGCACGGCTGCTTGCAGAGCTTGGAGTCAATCTAAAACTTCGTATCTCCCCCACACCATTTTAAGTTTCCCCTGCCATGCCTTCAACACGTTTCATGCTATTTAATTTCTAACAGAATATCTCCTGAATACAGAAAGTGGAGAGTAATTTTGTTTGGGGAGGTTTCTAAATTATAATAAAAGGAACTGTAGCATGATTACTTAGTCCTTGCGAATTTCATTCATTAATTGGAAGAGAAAATGAGACATTGGTTGTTCCATTGTATTTTAGGGAGAGAAAGATATTAAAAAAATTGCAATACCTTTTATTAGACCACTTTATAAGTGAAGGAAAAGCTGGCTTTTGTACATCCAGATCTCTCTTTTCTCAAAGAAAAATAGAACAAAAAATGTTTTTATGTTTTCCAAAATTACAGTATTACATGGTTGGTGGTAAAGGGTGGGAGATTATTATGTTGGAGTATTTTTCTGGAAAAAACCTGAAGTTGAAATATATTAATGGTATATGGATAGAGATATAGATGCATACGGGATTTGGTTTTATTTTTGTTTTGTTTCTTTTATTTTGTTGTTTTGTTTTTTTTCAAAGCAAAACTTCAGACTCAAACAAAACTCCTTTTGCACTTCTAAACAGTTTTGAAAAAATTCTAAAGTTGCAATATGTCTTGACTGCTTTGGGTTTTTTTTTCCATGACTTTTCCAATACAAAGGGTTAAAGATCAGAAGAATCTGAAACTTATCTAATTTAGGAGAATGCCCAGGATTTGGACTGTGGAACCCATGTAAAAGCAAATAATCTCAAAAAATTTCTTTTTCTTTTGAGCTAGAAAACTACAAGAACAGCATATGAAATTTTGTCTTTGACATTCATTTCATTCCCTGGCTTATTTTTTACTGACACTGGATTTGGAATGACACTTTCTTGTCCCACATTCATAATTAGTCATCCCTTATAGAAAACAAAGGAAAGAAAATGGTGATTGCACTAAGAGATAGGGAAAGAATGTATTCACTTATAACCCAGAAAATCTACAATTATGTGTAGATTTTACATATCATTGCTGTTTATCAGAGACATTCAGAAAGAATGACTACTATTTGCTCTTGTGAGACTTTGGCAAGAAACACAAAAAAATGCAAGAATCTAATAGGTAAAATCTATTGCCCACTGAGAAAAAGAGAGCTTGACAAATGCACTATGAAGACTAAACCAAAATTTATTGAAAGGTGAAAAGATTATAAAAAGTAATGATTATGCAGGAGTTATGATAACATGGAGGATAAATTGACAGGAAAGAATTCAATCCACATTCTGAGTCTGTACTACAGATGGGGAGAACTAAAGACCCCAGTGTGCTTATTTTACATTCTGACTTTTGGGTACTCTTCCTGCCCATGCATTTAATCCATGGAGTAATCAGGGCTATAAGCGAGTGCAGGTGAGGACAAAGGCACTTCTAGAGTTAATGGCAACGTTTTCAAATGTCTGTTTAAAGTGTCTAAGTGAAGACTATAGACTTCAAACAAAATATAATCTGAATTTGGAAATGTGGGTGAGAGGCTTAATAAAAGATTAGCTTTACTATTCAAAAATAAGCGATTAAAAGACTTAATGATGCATTCTTTCACCTGCCTTTTTCAGAATTCAAGCTGCGTACTTAATAAATTTGTAATGCAGAAAATGGAATACACAGACACACACATATATTTAATAACAAGGAATGTTAGATTGCTGCAATGTACAAGCTGGCACAGCCAACTGAAACCCCATTAGCAAAAATGTGTATATAATTAACATAGTAAAAAGGGTTGTCAAACTTCTTTCTACCCCACTACAAACCAAATCCAAAATTAAAACCATGCATGAATCTTAAAAGGAAATTTCCTATTGTAGTTAGTGTGTAGTATTAGCAAGGTTTTTGTGTCTTTGTTCTTTTGTTTTACAGGGATTGCTTTAAATGTGCTATGTGTTCTTGTGTGTTTCTATACATTTGGCACAGATCTCAGATTGGTAATGATGAATTTTCCTGGCAGACAAATACTTGCTTCTATCAGAGCATGGAAATAAGTGCTTTTGGACTGGGGTCTGCATGGGATTGTACCTGTATGTGTGCACTGACCCCAAGTTGACTAAAATGTTTCATTTCAACAATTTTAATGGAAACTGATAGTTTCTGTTGTTTTCAGAAGACCTTTAAAAAAATATTATTTTTGTTTTGTCTTAAAAAAGCTCAAGAGACATCACAATACTTTTGCCAGAGAGAAAATCAAGAGGGGAAAAGTGCAAGTACTGGTTTAGCTCATATAATATTTAATAGGATTAAATAAAAATGCTAGTGATGCAGAGGGTTTTACCCTAGTCTCTTGCAGCACTAAGACTTCTTGACTTCACATGGCAAAGCTATTCACATGAAAAAATAATTCTGAAGATGCATAACACAAAAAAACCCACAAAACACAACCACAACCAAAAAAACCCCAAAAACAAAACAAAAAAAAACCCCACCACAAAACCAACTAAACCAATAATCACCTGTGGAAATTCATTATATTTTGTAGCTGGTATATTTTTTAACTTTATACATTTTTTTTACTTTATATTTTAACTTTTTTACTTTTTTGCATGCTGGAGATCTTGTGGTTTATCTTCAAATTTATAGAGATATACTAGGCAGGTGTACTAGGCTTTCATGACCGAGTTTGGTAGGCTTCTGTGAAAAGATGCTAGAATCTTGTCTTTTGTCCAACTGAGCCAATGCCAGCTGGATCCAAGACAGACCTGCTGTTGGGCACAGCCAAGACAGTTGGTGACCATGGTAGCACCTCTGCATTTAAAAAAGCTAAAAATGCCCTACACAGCTTCAGCGGGAGAGGGGAGTGAGTGTATGTGAGAGAAACGTCTCTGCAGACACCCAGGTCAGTGAGGGAGGAGGAGGAAGGAGCAGATACTCCTTGTGCCAGGGCAAAGGCTCCTCTGTAGCCTCTGGTGAGCACCATGGTGAGGCAGCTGTGCCCCTGCAGCTGTGGGTGACAACGGGGGAGCAGAGGCCACTTGCAGCACGTGGAGAACATCAGCTGGGTGGATGTGCCCAAAGGAGGTTGAGCCCTGTGGGAAGCCTGTGCTGGAGCAGGCTACTGGCAGGACTGTGGAAAACAGAGCTCACACTGGAACAATTTTGCTGGCAGGGCTTGTGGCCCATGGGGGGCCCATATTGGAGCAGGCTGTTCCTGAAGGACCCTGGGGGAAGAACCCATGCTGGAACAGTGTGGGAAGAGCTGCAGCCCTTGGGAAGAACAGCAGAGTATTAGAAGGGCTCACTTTGAGGATTTCACAGAGAACTATCTCTTGTGGGATGGACCTCCAGCTGGAGCAGGGGAAGTGTGAGGAGTCCACTGCCTGAGGATGAAGGAATGAAAAATATAATGTGTGATGAACTGAGTTTAACCCCACTCCCCATCCTCTTCTACCACTTGCGAAGGTAGAGTATCAGGAGTGACTTTGAGCGTGGGAAGGAGAGAGATGTGGTGTGAAGGTGTTTTCAAGATTTGAGTTTACTTCTCCTTACTCCACTTTGATATGATTGATAATAAATCAAATTATTTTCCTGAAGTTGAGGCCATTTTGACAGTGGCTAGTTATCTCCATCTCTATCTCAGTCTGTACCTATTTTGACCCTTGAACCTTTCCTAATATTTTCTTTCCCCTGTTCAGCAGTGAAGGGATTTGACAGAGTTGTTTGGTTGGCACCTGGTGTCCAGCCAGGGTCAACCCACCATGCCAAGTGTGTTAAAAAATGTTGCATCAAATATATAAATATAACATCCAGTCAGAAACAAGAAATATAAATAATAAGTTTTTCACTGTATCTAATATTACTCTGGGTTTAGCAAAGAAGAAATAATGGCAGACAAAACAAAAAGTATGTTAATAATTTAAATAATTATAATAAAATATAATATATTATTAAATTTCACATTTGCTGTTTGTAAATGAAAAAATATTTACATACTGCTGTTTCTTCTGAGACATTTTTCATACAGCTTTCAACATGAAAAACCTTTTCTTCTTAATTATGCAGAGTGTTGGCTAGACAAACTTTGTTTTCTCTGTTTTTAGAACAAGCCTTTACCTCTTGTACATTGAAAAGTTATGACCCATATTCTGCATATCTTTTCATAAGGGTAACACTTCTAGCAGTACAAGTAGTTCCATTCTGTCGGGCTGCTCTAGGGGTTGAACCTGCTGTGAGACTGAAGCAGAACACCACTGGCAGGGGAAAACTGTGGCCGACAGCAGCTCTGGCTTCTACCTAAATGAGGTCAGCTCACACCCTTGGTACTTTTAGACAAAGCAAATCTAATTTAATGAGAAACTATGAGCTGAATTAACCAAAGAGGAAGTTAATTTTATTTCTAAAAGTAATGATAATTACTGAATTTTTAGATGGGCAAATAGATGGGCAATATCCACTTTTATAAGTGGATAGTTTCTTGTGTCAGTATGAATTCTATAAAATTGTTTTCACAGAAATAATATTCATAAGGCTAATTTTAGAAAAATTTTCCACTCATTTTGCTTGGTTGAATAGATTTATGATAAGGCTCCATCTGAGGGAAGAAGGTTATCATTTTTAACAACCAGTAAAAATGCTTTTCATGGCTTTTAGGTGACTGAGGAATGACAGTTAAGAAAATAAAAACTGAAATATGGTGCTTCTGCATAGTATTTGGTTTGCGGTATAGTTAACAAACCTGAAAATTACTTCTTCACAACAGAAATAAGGTGCACAAATTCCTAGCCAGGAGATTGTTGTGGTGTTGCCTATTATGTTGAGCTTGACGAATCTGATATTTTTCTTAAATATTCTCTTTTGGATCCTGTAACACAATGCATTTCACATTTCTTTTTACATTCTTCAGGAAAGAAATAAAAGCTAAAAATTAGCATTTGTGAAGGTTAAAATACCTGAAAGAAAAGAAAAGGCTACCATGAACTAAAATTGTGGAGACTTTGTTTATTTCAGGATTTCTAAGGAATAATCCTCGAATTTCAATCCTTCGTGCTGGCAATATTTTTTCTCTTCCAGAATAATTAGTAGCATATACTATAATAAAAACTCAGTTATTTCCCTCAGAAACAAGACAAGGTATGTTATCTGCCTTCCTTAAATGTCAGAAAAATTTATCACATTAGCAAAGAGAGTTACTATTAGTTCTACCACCTTTCTGATATTACAGAAAATTCTTCTTACAACAAACAAATGAAGTAAAATCAGATGTCCACTAAAGCATTAATAATTGTATAAAGTATTATTTAATTTGGATTTTTTCCAGTTCTGTCTAATGAGATTTGCTGCTTGTTGATTAACAGGTTGGGCAATTAGTATACTCTTTAGTGTAATTATTCCTTACTATCCATCTGCCTAAAATCAGGGAAGTTCCTTAAAAACTATTTCATTTCAGCAGATTTTTGTTTTCCTACTTCTAAAGGCATGCTTTGAAAACTACATTTGTTCTGCATACTCACTCTCTGCTGTCCTCGTGTCTCTGGGGAAACAGCAGCACAAAGTGTGGGAGTAACTATGATGCTCATAAGGTCTTAGCTGAATTACAACTTTGAGGCTGTCAGAGCATGGATCTGCTGAATGTCCTTTCCTCAGTAACAGAAGAGCCTCCCTCCCCTGTCCTAGTTCAAAGCATGGTACTGTCACTGGTGCTTCTCATCCTGTCACTCAGTTTCACAAGTCTATGGCTGCGGTTCTTCAGGACATAATCTGAATTTTCTGCCCAGCAGAAAATAAAGCAATTGTTGTAGTGTGGCCAGAGAACTGGTCTCCCATGGGAGGTACCATTACTCCCAGAGCCTCATGGGTTACATTGCAATTATTGTGGGATACTCCTATCAGTGGCTGCAGACACTCGTCCTGAGGAGTTCTTTTTGCAAGGGATCCCTACTGAAATTATTGTCAACATGATGCCACTTGGCCTTGCAGGTGCAGCCAGTTCACAGGTGGGGTCATGTAGCCCATCCTCCTTACTGAGTTTGTGAACTCTAAAATATGGACAAAATTTTCATCTTGAACTTCACCATCTGACTATTTTGAATTTGCTGGATTTACATGGGGAATATTTGCTCCTTGAAAAACACTGCGCTTGAGTCTAAAATCATGGATAAAATTGAATTATGCCTCTAAGATCACCTTTGGAGAGCCAGAGTCATCCAAGGAGGTATCATCTCATGACACCACCACCACAACACCAACAGAGAGGTTGAGGACAGCCTGCCTCAGGGCTCCTGAATCATAATTGGCACATTTTTAAATGCAGATATTGGGTCTGGCTTCAAATTTGTTTCCCACATATAAGCTAGAAAAATTAATAAGTGGTGGTTTAGGAAGTTTCATCTATGAATTGTTTAAGACAACCTTCAGGCTCTTGCAAATACAAAACTTCTTTAAGTCATCAAAAATTTAAATAAATGAATGATTTAGATTCCCAGTCCTACTATACGAAGAACTCTATGAACAATTTGAGATAATTAATTATTTAAAATGTTGTAACAGGTAGATAAATTTGAGATAACTTTCCTTGCTACATTTTCAATATTCAGCTCAGAAAAGAAGCACTTGGAGACAGACGTTCATTGAGTGACAGGATATAGAATCAGCATTCCATATAAAATGGGATGTAACACACATTAAAAAAATAATATTTGAAAGTAGAGAAAAAAATCACGTGGGTAAGATGGGATTTTCAAAAGCATGAAGTGTAGGTCTCTGCCCTGAAATCAGTAGTGAAGCATTCAGTGACTTTTACAGGAGCAGATCAAGTACAATGCTGTTCACATTTTTAGCTCCTACTCATAAGTAACTTTTATATATCTGAGAATAGAGAAACACGCGCTGGTAATGAATATTCAGTTACTCTAGAATATTCTTAGCTTTCATTTGAAAAGTATATGAGTACATATGGCTACAAAATATGTGCTGCATCCAACCCATTTTCCTGATGCTCGATAGCACCAGTCTGCAATTGAATTGGTGGGCAAATTGATAATTGAACCCGTTCAAATAGCTGAGGTGTTTTTTAATAGATTTCTTTTCTGCTTGAAAAGTGCATTTTTAACAAAATGTTTCTAGCTTTAAAATCCTTCAAAATCTTTTAGGAGTAAATATTGTTCAATTACACAGTGATTTTCTAGTGCAGAGAGGCAGGCAGATATGGTTACATATCCCTTCCTGACAAAACTGTAATGACTTTTCAAGTGAAAAAAAAACCCATTTAAAGTAGCAATTATAAAAGAAGTGCCAGAAAATACATAATCAAAAACTACAGATGAGTCTGTGCAGATTTGTACATTTTCAGCTGCATAGCCTGCATCATGGAAAACTGTCTACAGGATGCTTACTGACATAGCTGCAAGTCAGCTTTAATAACAATAATACCTTCCACAATGTAATTGTTCAAAATGTGTTAGTTAATTACATGATATGGACATGAGTCTAGATAGAGCCCTTGAGAATTTAGTTTTCATTGTATTGAATGGCAATCTGAAATTTAACAGAGCAAAACAGGAGACTATGTAGTGTGGATATGATGTGACTGAAGAGTACCACCAGAAGAATGAGGATGCTTTTCAGGAAAAAAAGTGAATGCAGGTGATATCTTCTGCCTCCACGCAACAGACATGATGTAAAAATGTATCACACATTCTATCCAAGATGCCTGTGTAATAAATCTGCATTATACCAAGTTAATTAATCACATGTGAGAATAATTTATCTTATCATATGAAATACAGAAATAAATTAGCAGGAATACAAGTCATTGTAGTTCCAGCTTAGAACTGTGGAATATGGATCACAAAACCAATCATACCCTGGGCAGAGAAAATTACAATCATAAATAATAATCCATTCAATGCCCTTCGGTCAGGAAATACAAAAGTCTCAGAAAATGTCAATAAACTAATTGAGTTTGAACCAAAACAGGGTGAAATTTCAACACAAAGCTGCAGTCAAAATTAGACAGGATCTAATTATATGATTTTAATGAGAATATGAATCTGAATCTACAGTGTAACAAATATTAAACACAAATATCAACTATAATTGCCTTCTGAAATTTTTCTGATTGGGAAGTTAGAGAGAAAACAAGGAGAAATTTAATAAAAAGGAAAAAAGACTGACAGAAATCAAAATAGAACAAAAGAATTATTACATTAGTCTAGACTGACACTGCACCTATACCACTATCCTGTCCCTAAAGAATGCATAGGCCAATCTTTTGTTTTTCTCATATCTAATTTTGGTGTGCAGAAGGCCAACGCTACACAGAAAATGAGGCCTTTATAAATCAATGAAAAGGTGCATAGACAAAGCATTAGGATAAACTAGCCATGCAGTTTGGTCAATACCCAACAAAGTAATCAGCTTTTACTTTCTTGTCTCAGTCATACTTTTGTAATAAATAATAAAGTCCATTAGAAAAATAGTTTTAAGACCTCTGTACTTTCCAATAAAGGATTTTTTCTAAACATGGTGGCACACTAAAAAAGGTTTACAATCAAATAAATCCACTAGAACGATGTAAAAACATAGATTTTATTTTACTATTAAATATGACACATAGAAATAAAAAAAAAAAACACCAAAACAAAACAGATATAAACTCACTCTCTGTAGGTTTAATTGATCTTAATTGCATCAATACAAAAATTTGCAATGTAATCACATGAACCTACTGTGCTATTTTCACAGATTTCTTTCATCAATGAACAGTTATTTCAATAAAATATTGAGTATGAAAAGACTGAAAGTATCTACGTTCAACTGAAATCACATCAAATTATTTGATATTTCGTATCCAACTTTTATATCAATAGTGAACAAAGTATTTTAGTACTGTACTCTCTTGTTACCGTATGGTGTTGCTAAGGCAAGAAAACATTTACTTTTTGTATTATTTTTACAAAACTAGGCAACATTTTTAAAATTAAATTTTAAAACTAAAATCTGCTATTCATTGCAGTTGTTCTGATTGTATCTTCCCCACATTTCAGACTGAATCACAGTCACATTTTTTAAAGAGATTAAAGAGAGTAAAGAGATTACTTTTTAAAGTCTTGTTCAAAAATCACAGAGTTGTTTACCACTGTATGGTTGTTTTCATTGATAGATGAGGTTCGTCCTGTTTATCAATTTGGTAAGTATTTTGAGAAAAAGGGTGTTGAATAAAGATACTATTGATATACTTAGTTTTAAAGGCCATGTAATGCAGCTTCATAAAGTCATATATATTTGTGGTGAATAGCTATTAGGTCATCTGATTTAGTTCAGCCACAAATAGCTCAAATGAGTTTTGCATTATTTGTATCGGGCCCTCTGGGAAATTTTTCCACCAACATAAATTTCAATTATAGTAATTGTATCCTGATACTCAAACTAAATTTTCCTTCACTCAATTTCACTTCACTCTCCTTTCTCATGTTCTTGGAACTAACCAAGGTTTTTAATGTCCTTTTGTAAAATAATAAACACTTAATTATCTTTTTCTTCTTTATTATTGAATGACATGGGTAAGACAGGAGCCCTTCTTAGCACGGATGAAAAATGAATAAAGAAAGGAGTATAACCAATGCACCAAAGACATCTGCAACTGTTTTGAAAAGAGGTGATAAACTTCATGAAACAGTAAGTAGAGTGCAATTAGACAATATTAAAAGGAAGCGTTAAGTTTTGCTGAGTCAGTGACAGCAATCTGAGGGGCAAATATACTTCTATTCAATTGTTGTTCATTTTCATGTCACTGATTACTAGACCCTGATCTGTATTTCCAGAAGTCTGCTATGAAGACATATTCTCATATTCTATATGAGGAATGAGAAGGTATCCATATTTTTTCTATTCTCCAATAATCGTTTAAACTAGGCTATTTGCAGCTAAAGCATCTAAGGTAAACTATCGTGATTTTCTAACTTAACAGCTGCTTAATTTGTTACTGAATTCAGTTAAGTAGTGTCTTTGGGGTCAATGGTCATATTTTCAAAAAAGCCCAGGTCTCATACGCATCAACATGAATTCTCTAGATTTTCAAAGTACTCAATGAGACATAGTTTGTAATGATCTTCAGTGAAACGTGAAGCTTTTAATAACCATGTCTTAACCACAATTTTTAAAATCATGCTGTTTTTTACACTGATGATTTGGAATATTTTCTGTTTCCTATTCTGTTTTGTCTTGATATATATGTGCAACAACAAAAATTAGTCTTGAACCATGAGTTCAAGTTCTATCGAGTATGATATTACTGTACTAAAGAAAATCTAACCCTTAATTGAATCATTAATCTTTCTTCTTAAATTTATGCATTATTACTTTGTCTTTAATTTTGGTTATATTGTTATAGCTTGTATTCAATCCAAGTCTAAAACAGCTCTGTCTTGTTGACTGAAAACCTTTCTTAACTTCAATGCATCTAATATCAGCTACTATTGCATTTTCCTATATATTCTTCTTTCTGTAATGTTCAGCATGTATTAAATTAGTATTTATAACAGTCACCCAAAGGAAGCATCAAGAGCTGGCAGAGACCAAAGTCCATCTCAGAATGCACCTGAGCCTAATTATGTTATTTTATATCAAATAAAGGAATTTGATAAGACTGGATCCAGCTCATCCTGGCATGGGTCATTTGTCTCACATGATTATTTGCACAATACTTCTTTTTAAAAATCTTTTTAAAGTTGTGGTAGTTATAATTTAGGAAATAGAGGCAATGGCTTTTAGATTTAAAGAAATAAAGCACTTGGCTGATAAATTTCAGTGTCTATTCACTGTGAACTTTGTGCTGATCTGTCAATTTTTTATTCTACAGTCTTTTCTTTAAGTCAAGTGATTTTAGGTAATAAAGCAACAAAAGATTAAACAAACCTGACCAAGTCTGGGTAGTGTGAGGGCTTGAATTCAGATAGTTCAGCTTCAATGAAGCTGAAGATTTACTGTGATGTAACACAGCAAATTCATGACTTAAATGTCTCTAAACAGTTACAAGAAATGTTATTGAAATTGAAGTGCTCTGGGGTCTCACAGACAAAGAATCTGGGATTTGTTGTCTAGCAAATTCCCTCTGCAGCACAGAGGTCAAAACAAGGGGTTTGCTGGGGAACATGCCCACCAAAACATGGAAACTGTTTACAGATCTAGATTTTTCAGAATTGTGTTTGGCCAGGAGGGATTCTAGAAGTAATAATTGGGGAGGAAGAGGAG